>JBAMBK010001914.1:0-29710 GCA_037043435.1 Drosophila suboccidentalis
GCACTACGCTCGACAAAATGAGAAATTATAAATTTAAGCTCGTATAAACATTATAAATGTATTTTCTTAGCGTAGCAAGTACAAAATAAAAAATAAAAAACAAAACGAAAAAAATGAGTTACGAAATATAAATTATTAAACCAACAATTATGGTCTATTATTTTACTCAGGCGACTTCGTGGCGTTAAATCGTTTTAAAACTACAGACTATTTTTTACAGAGGAATAACATTAATTTACATATAGATTAAGACGATAAAATAATTACAAAAATATTGAAAACATTTAGAAACAATAAATTTAACTTAATTATATTACATTAGATAGTTCTTAAGAATTAGAAAAGCATTTAGATAAAATCAGTTCAAGGCGTTTTTGCAATTGAAATGTTGTTAAACGCAATTCTGGTTCGCTGATCCAGCAGCTCCTATACAGATCGCTATATGCACCCTCCAGATACGTTTCTGATGCTGTTGACAGATTACAGAAATAGTGCGCTAATCTTGGTTGTTTGTTGCGTTGCTTTTGTAGTTTAGTTGCTCGTTTGTTTACACGCCCATGTGACGTCTCAAAGTTGAGATTACGACGCGCTTTTTTAAACAAATCACTTGATAATACGACATCCAGCTGTGGATTAACTTGGTTTATGTAGCTGTAGATGAGATCGACGGAGTTGTACCTCCTTTCCTTACAATAACAACCAATTAATGGCAGACTTGCAGCATAATCTGAGCCGAGTTGTAGCTCCTCAAGCCGTGTATAGTTATCTGGCCTCAGGTTGTGCTTGACAACTTGATAGGCAATGGTCTCATTGCAGCTGAGGGTATAAAAAGGCAAGCGGCGTGCTTGCAGCTGCCACATGGTAATCCCCAAGGAATAGATGTCCGAGGCGCTAGTTAAAGTCGCGCAACGCAGCGCTTCTGGCGACATGTAGCGCAGCGTACCCTTTGCATTGTTCCGACTGCTGTCGTCGCAAGATTCATCCAACTTGATGGAAGATCCAAAGTCACATAGCTTGCATATATAGCTGCGATTATTTGAATTCGCTTTGATGCCCAGAGCAATCAATATATTCGGTGGCTTCACATCCAGATGCAAAACACGCTGTCCATGACAATAACGTAACGCAGCCAGAACATCCAGCGTTATGCTGTTAAGGAGTATACTTATTAGAGTAACTGTGAGCACTCGAGTCATAAAATCAATCACTGTCACTTACAGCACTCTGTGCACCAAGGGCAGCGGCAGCGTGTCCACCACACGCTGCAGGCACAGTCCATTGGGACGCTCCATGATGATTAAACCAAACTCAGGTGTCGATTCCAGCTTTATAAGACGAACAATATTCTTGTGCTTCCAGTTGAGAACATGCGCCTCACTGTGCAGCGTGGAAATGGCGCTGTTTTTAATGATCTTCAATGCCACAGCGTGCTCTAAGGGCAGGGTAAGGATTGAAGGTAATTTTAATTTCAATTAAAAAAAATAAATTTTATGACGTACCGCGATAAATGGCCTTGAACACTGTGCCAAAGGAGCCCCGACCCAAAATGTGACACCTGTTGGACTTGGACTCTGGTGGGCCATCTTTGAGCAGCTCGTTGCGCTTTGGTGTCGTCAACACTATGCCCTTCTCTTTTATACATGCCCTAAACATTTATTTAATTAGTTATTTACTTGTAAATATAAGTTAAATATGCATTTCTTACATTTTTATCTTTGTGCCATATAACGGTGCCTGCCTGCTCTTCTTTCTTTCTTTCTTTTAATTTCTAGCCGCCTTTGCGAGCGTTGCCACTACCACGGCTGCCACTTAAAAATATCTGATTGAGCCAAAAACGAAGAAAATATGAGACAAATTTTTTTTTCAGTTTGTTATTTTTCAATTTAATTAAATAAAAAATTAATTAATATGATGATTGTGTAGTTAAATAAATATAAATATGTACTTCAACCTAAAACTATACAAAATAACTGATTCTCAACTGATGAAAAAAAACCCAAATCGAAAACAAAACAGGAAAAAAAGAGGCAATTTTGGCGCAAAACCGCCAATTGTGGCAACCGTGGCCACAAAGTTTGTTGATCAAATATTGATATATCGATAGAAAAATAAATAAATAATCGGAAAATATTTCAGTTTCAAATTTCAATTGACGTTACTTTTATTTTACACTAATCCACACTCTTTAAGCTTAAAGTAAATTGTCACATTATTTAATTTTAAGAATTGTTTAGTTCAGATAAAAAGACGGCAGGCTTACACCTCACATAAATATACTCGGCATGCATTATAGTTTAAGAAGTAGGAAAAATGCTAGATACACGATTTTTACAGTGATAACAATTTATCGAGGCATCATTTTGGGCTTAATACTATCGAAATAAATAAGCTTCATGTATGTCTTTCTCAATTTGGCTTTCCCAGGTACGGTCACTGAACGCGCGCCTCGTGTAATTTCTCAGTTTCTATCCTCAGAGCCTGTCACAAATAATAAAAGTATAATATAGAAAATTGTGGAACAAATAAATGCATGTATAACTTACAAAAAAGGCTTCCTGTATTTTATCTGTGATGAGTTTCCGTGCCACAGGTTCAGGCACTTGTTGTCTTTTCAGATCCTGCACGTAATCGTTCAGATCCAAAGGCTCGCCAATGTTGATCGTAACATTCTTGCCCAATTTAAACATGTATGGCTCAACATTGGGCAACACGGAGTCCATGCCCTCGTGCCACATGGGCAGTATGATTGGCATTCGGGGGGATTCATAGACAATGCGGCCCACTCCCCATTTCAGACGAATCTCCTCCTTGGTCATGTTCACCTTGCCCTCCGGAAACACATGCACCCAGTGTCCCATGGCGCACTTCTCGATGCACAGATTAATTGCCTCCTGATAAACGCCAATTCCACGCACAACCGGTATGCATTTGCCTATTACAAAGATAAACAAATGTTTAAATTAATTTACAATTTCAAGTTCCGGTTGAAAGCTATCTTACCGAACATAAAGAACATGGAATGGAGCTTCCTGGTGAAGCAAATATCATGGGCTGCCATCGACCATCGTATGCGGAGAGTATTGCACACATAACGGATTGGCAGCACGCCCCAAATTCCGGGATCGTCGAAGCAGGAATGATGATTGGACACTGTTATTAGGGGTACTCCCTTGGGACGCTTTGCCACCGCAGTCGTCAGACGATCCTTGTTATAGACTTTCGTCTGGCTCAACGCCACTAAAAATAAAAAATAATAAAAACAATTAATACAATTAATTATTACAATAAAAATATGAGATGAAAAAAGATAAGTAAAACAATTATTAATAAAATATTTAAACTAATTTTCAAAATAAATAAAACTGATAAACTGATGGATTTAAATAATTTAAAAATATGCAATTTTACGATGGATTGGATTATTGGATGTTTTACAATGAATATGCATAAACAAAAAGTGTAAAGAAAACAGGAAGAATAAATATAATTTATCATGACCATGGATCATTTTGACGAAAATATATAGAAACGGTCTAAAAAGATTCGCGCCAAAAATAAATTCTAAGATACATATAGAATATGTATGTCCAGATATTTGTATAGCTACAAATGCAAATAAATATTGTGACTACCATAAAAATCTGTTTAACTAACGAAAGATCAGAGCTCAGAAAGAAGTTGTTACCCAAGAAGTGCAACTTACCGAGCAGAATCTTGCTAAAGATGCCCACGAGAGTGACCACAAACTGACTGGCGATATACCACAGAGTGGAGGGAGTCCGCAGCCGAGGGAATATCCAACTGATGTCGTAGGGAATGTCCACGCTGGATGCCATGTTCGAGAGTGCTGGATTGCCCTGGCTTCCCTGCGACTGACTGTCCTGCCGTCTTAGGGATTTATCCGCCGAAGATTGCCGTAGATTGTTATGCGATGAAGACAGAAGATTCTCCTGGTGATTCTTCTCCTGCTGCTGCTGCTGCATTCCCGATGAGGATCTACCATCTGGCACTGGATGAGCCTCTGGGGCCTGGACGTAGTGCTGGGAGGGATCAATAGAAGTGGAAGTGGAGCTTAACATCTCAGAGAAACGAAATCTACCCATAAGCCAGAGACTCAATCTTAGCCAACTTACGGAGGGTCAAAGACTACTTTGATTTTATTTTTATTATTATTATTGTATAACGTAATTGTATTAATTTCCAGCTGAATACACATATTTCACTTGAATTTGACATTTATTATTGACAGCAATTTCGAAATTATTCAACAGTGTCAGAACAGGACAAGAGAGTTAAAGAGCGAGAGAGCGACAGGGTGACCGAGCGAGAGAGAGCACAGAGAAAGACACAAAGAAAGCGTAGTAAATACGCATTTTGAAAGCAACAGAATTTTCTACGTTCCCAATTTAAGTTTTACATATATTTAACTAAATGTTTATATTAATATTAATATATTCCTTAGCATTTTTATTTTTTTGGCGAATTTAATTAATATTTATTTAGGAAACCGACACTCAAAGTTCAATCAAAAAGATTCATTTATATTAAATTGACTCGCCTTCAATTAATTCAAAATATTCGTGCGTTCGCAGTTTTTCAATTACAATTCTTTTTTCTCTTCGTATTTTGCTGTCGCCCATTAACGAATCTTTATAGACCCACAACCGTGCGATGGGAACTTGAAAGTGTAACTGATTTTTAGACTCGACAATTTTTCAAGTGCAAACTACACTGCAATTCGTAAGAGAATTTCTACTAAACAGAGAGAGAGAAAGAGAGCTTGGACAACAGTCAAGTGTGGCAGCTGGCGCTATCAGTAAATATTTATCAGTGCAAAAGCGAAACAAAAAACAAAGTGTTGCAGTGAAAGCACGTTTTCACAGAGATTCTCGCTTTGTTTAACCTTGCATGCTATTTACACAGAGAGAAATGCCAAATCTGATTTAAGATAGCGCGCCAAACTAAGATTAGTTCACCACTGGACTGCGGTGGGTTGCAAGTGTGGTGAAAAATTCTGAATTCGATACTATCGATACTAAATTTTCAAAACAATCCCGGCGCGCAACTAAATCTAAGTAAATTTTCACAATAGCTGAATTTTGTACGCAATAAGATTGCAATCGTCTGTTAAATTAGTCTATACAAATACTGTTGATTAAATAAAATTTCTTCACATATATATATAATAAGATTATCGTCCGTTTCCTGTGGTTAGATGGTTGCCACTTCGCTCCATCGAACTTTATTTAGTTCTGCAGCTCTTAATATTTATGTATGTATGTGTGTATATGTATGTAAATATGTATACATTTTTATATATTCGAATACCTTAATTAGATGCAAATCGATGGCAGTTATTTACTAGATAGACCTTTAACCTGTATTTGGGTTTAATATGAAGTCTTACCCTCGCCCCCAAGGCGTGAATGCGCTGGCCATTAATACTCCGTAGGTGTCCCAGATTCAGATCCAAATGCCACAAGCATCGCGTGGTTACCGGGCACAGCACGTGATACACATGATCAGGCCGCACACGCCTTAAATTTGTAAAAGCAGCCATCAGCATGATGAGCACTCAATTTGTTTGATATGTATATAGATAGATGTGTATAACGGATGGCTAATTTTGAGTATCGCACCCACGCTTTACATAAGCGTTATTTATCTCAACGATACACTTGCAAAATTTTGGACTTGCGCTGCAGACGTCGACGGGTTGTTTTTTTTGCAGAGGTAAAGTTTTCAGCACCTCATCAACGTTCGCGCATTTCGGGCCGTGAAATATGAGTTTGTGCCTGCCGCGCACTTTGGCCGAAGCGCGCATGTCTGAATATTTGTTGTTGCTGCAAGTGAAGCAATAAAAGTAACTCTAGGCCAAAAAGAAATGTAAAATAATTTATGAATTTTCAATGTAAACAAATTGAAACAGCTGATGGTTAGATGGTTGCCACAGTTTCTTGGAACCAATGTTGCCAGACGTATTCTGGGAAAATAAGGTTGCAGCACCGTTTTGTTAAACACATTCGGAGCTAATCGACAACTCTATTAAATTTATATAAATTAACGTGGATAAATATTAAATTTTTGTGTTAAATTCAGAATAAACCATGTCACGTAGTGCACGCCCCCTCACATCCGCCCGTGTGCTACACAAGATTAAGGAGCTGACCAAGCCGGCAAGTGATGTAAGCACTGCAATCAACCGCAATCCGCGAAATCTGGAAAGATTACGCATTGCGACACAAACCCAGCGGTTATCACCTGGAAAAGCCTGGACGCTCTTACTGGCATACTCTCGAGATCAACACCAGCGGTCGCTATGTTAGCGCCGATGTCAAGCACTTTGAAAACGGCACCATTTTGAGTGCTAGCACCTCGGAATGGGCAATCAAGCAACAATTGTACAAAACGAACGATACTTCGGCATTTGTGAACTTGGGACACGTCCTGGCGCAACGATGCCTCCGTGCTGGCATTACCGAAATGACCTGCAACGTCGAAGCAGTTGCCGGCAGCAAATTGGAAAAGTTGCTGCTGGCCATTCAGGCTGACGGTGTCAGCTTCAAGGAACCCAGTCGATTACGCAACACCCAGCCCTGGGATGCTTATCGTCACGAAAAGCCCTGGGAAGTCTCGGAAGAATCTGCAACGTTACCAACACAACAAAATAAACAAAAATAAAAAAAACCCGATTTTGTTTTCGTATTCGCTTAGAATAAACGTTGATATTTGTTATGCTTATTACAATGAACCATCACTGTTTTATTTGTTAAAACTAGCAGCAGTCCGTCGTACCGCTCGTCTATTCATATTTGCTCTTGATGTCCTTCCATTGTTTCTGCAAAAATGAAATGGAATTTACAAATGCACTTGTTTTGTCTCTTACATAAGCATAAAACACTTACGCCTTTGTTGATGGAGTCGAATATCATGTTCGAGCTGACATCGAGGGCGCGCTCAAAGAAGAACGCCGATGCAATGATGGCCACTGCGTAGGTGGAAGTCCGCTTGAACAGGGTATTGTATATGACCTTCATTTTTCCAAAATTTGTAGATCAAATTTTATTATTTGCAAGCAAATTTTTCTATTGCTCCGCACGCCAGTGAACAAACAGCTGTAACAAACAGTGTGCAACAACGACGCAGAGTTGTGAGTTCTCAGTGCTGTCAAATATGATATTTAAAGCATGGCAGCCCTATCTATTGTCGGCCAAGTGGCAAGGCCAGCAAATTATTTTCATCTGAGTGAGACGTGTTTTCGACAACTTCTGAGATAAACTTGAAAGTGTGACGACAACAGAGCTGACTTCTCTGCTTGCATTTAGTTTCTGACTTAAGGATCTATTCATTTTCTGCATATTATACACAATGGTTGATTTAACTGACGCCGGCTCACCGTTTCAGCAATCTATTCCCAATCTCGCATTTTATGTGCCGGCTGTTGTTGTTTTTGGATTAGCAGGTGAGTCGAGTCTCAGGTGCATCCAAACAGTGGATTACAAAAGCAATGACCCTGCACTAATTATTGCGTCATGCATGAATTAAATAGCAATAAGCAAACATATTGTTGTAAACCAGTTTTAACATCAATGTCCAAAGAATTGCAATTGGGGTCAAAGAAACTTTCACCGCACAATAAGAACAAAAATTATCTATCCCCCTGTCTCAATATTATAGCCCTGTCTCTGTCATTAACTCTCCTCGCACTTATCTGACTTCTTAGAGTGCATTATCTTAGTGCTTTTGTTTTTGTGCGTATAGTGAATACGTGTACTTCAAACATCCTGCTTATCTTTTGGTTGCCACTTAAAAATATCTGATTGAGTCAAAAACAAAAACAAACAAAATGAGCCAAAAGCGCCGAATGTTAAGTAACATTGAGTTGCACTGTTAACGCGTATAACACTAACACATTGACACTCTTCTCTGTTAGTTTGCAAGTGTTAGTGACTTTTTCTCCGCCAATGCGCAAGTATTAGTGTCTGTGTGAGTATTAGTGCGCGCCAAATTTGAATTGAAAACTTGCAATTTTCCAAAATCAATTAAAAATTCAATGAAAACAATTTGAAAAAAGGAACAAAATCCAAAATTCTGTAAATTAGTCAAGTTCAATCTAGAGTTGGTTTGGTGCCGTTAGCTCTTCGCGTGGCGAAGTTAGAAAAAGTGCAAAAAGTAAGAAAATTGTAAATTCGAGAAAAGTCCAACAAGAGTTCTGGTGAAAGTTTCAAAATTCTAGCTTCAAAATTGAAAAAGTTAGTTTTTCGGTGGCCGCAAATTCTATGAGTTGAAAAAGTCATAGAAATTGGGTAGAAATTGAAATCGGGTGACAGGAGCGCAGAACAGCGCTAACGATAGCAAGAAGATGGCGCAGAAAACGTTTCTAGCACAGTTTAGGACAGTGTGCGAGCGGTATAAACATACCTCAAACGAGCGGTACGGCTAGCTATTTGGTGTGAGTTTTAATGGCCGCCAAGGAGGAGGAGCGAGTGACAAATGCGTGGCTCGCTCGCTTTCCGTTTCAATTCCGTTTTAGTTCTTCTTTTCAACAAACAAACAACACACAACAATCACAAACCATAGAAAAACCTAATTCTGAACTAATAAAAACGGAGCCAATTCGAAAAAATAAGTGCCATTGCGCCAACAGGACAAAGAAGAGCCAGTTTTGGCGCAAAAACGCCAATTGTGGCAACCGTGCTTCAGTTTTCGTTTTTATTTTTTGTGTACGTATTCAATTTTTCTTGTCTAAAAATATTGGCGCTCAAAAAGTTGTTAAATGATAAGTTCGAAGTGATAAGAGACGAACGAACATTGCGTGTTTTGTGTTTGCTGTCTTCTTCTTCAGTGTGCAAGTGTGTAGAGTCCACTAATTAGTTGTAAATTACTTTGTATATTTTACACAATATATTGTTTAGCTTTAGAATTTAGATGCATGTTGTTCATACTCAGTTGGTTCGTAGCATTCCCATACTGACTTGTATGTATTTTTGGTTCGGCTGATAAGCGCGCCTCTTCAGTATTTATTATTATAGAAATCTTATCGCGTATGTAGTTTGTTCTTATTTATTATTTACTGACTTCCTCGGACTACCTTTAAAATATGCTGACGCCGACAACAAAATACAAAGCGCAGCGATTCGAAGCCACATATCTCACAAATAATGAAATATAAGCAAACTGATTACAAATAAGTGTCAATTTATAATTTAGATTTGAATTTTAGCATTCAGTTTGCCAAGACAGCGGTCTATACAACACGTTAGTAGCTCTCATTTGTACAAAAAAGTTTTGTTTCTATTTATTAGCACGAGTTTCTTAAGTTTAAAAAAATTTAGATAATGCAGAAATACATAGTTTAATATGATTGATTTAAAAAAAAAAAAGTAAAATAAAAAATGAATTGACTCGCAGCCGGTAGGATTCGAACCTACGCTCCCAGAGGGAATCTGATTTCGAGTCAGACGCCTTAACCACTCGGCCACGACTGCTGTTGAGTTGAGTCGTCTAAAATGCCATTTGAAAGAAACAAAAGAGAATGCGTTACTCTCTGAGCGTGCAAGTTGCGAATTTTATCAGTTGTCAGTTGCCACGTAGAATATGCGATACAAATATTTAAATTGAATTTGATTATTTACAACTTTTTAAGTATACTATGCATTTCTTAAATTATTTTAAATTTAATACTGCATGCTGAAAATGTTTGTATGCTCCTGTGCAGGTTTTGTGATATAAATTTATAATTGTATATGAAGTTTATTTAATTTATAACCTTGAATGAATTTATTAAATTATATTACAACTAATATACATAATTTAAGAAAAAAATTAAATATATAAAGTAGTGTAAATTAAATACAATTTAAATTTTGTATATAAAACGTAGTTCAGAACTGAATTTTAGCTAAATATTTGTTTGTTTTTGTGGAGACTTGACTCTCAACTATACGAATTTATAACTTCCACCCAATGCAGAGAGAATAAACCGTTAAGCACAACAATCTACATAAACTAAGCAAGCACACACACGCACAAGTTGGGAATTACAATACAAAAATGGCACAAGATCCACTAAATCAGCAAGCATTCGCCGAGGATGTGGCTGCTGCAGCTGCTGCTGGTGGGGATCAGGGCTTTGCGATGCCACCAGGAGGCGGTGGTCCTGGCAGTCCAGATTTTAAAATGCCCAGTGCCGATGAAATCTGGAAAATGGTCGAATCCATGGATGGTATTTCGGATGATGAACGTGCCGAGCTGCGCGAAAGTATTTTCAATCCAAAGCCATCATCGCCGGAGGATTTGTTGAGGCAATACGCACATCCAGGCCACAGCTCTAGAGAGTATATAATATTCTTTGTGATGATAGCGCTCGTGCTGCTCGTCTTTGGTAAGCAGAGTTCTGACAATCCCAATCATAGAAATTCTAAAGACAACCCTCGCCAAATGTGGCACCTAAACATACAAAGTATATACATTCGTTTATCTGTATAGTGTGCGCTGTTAAAATACTCACATTATTGAGAATATGTTGGTTTATAGGTGTTCGATTTTCGATAAGATAGGAGAAATCCACCACTAAATTTGTAGTTGCGATAAAAGCTTTAACCACGACAGTCAAGTCCAGTCCACTCTGCACGTTGTAGACGTTGTTGAAGGGCTATGCCGATCGTAATTTGTTGATATTCATATTTTTTAGTTTTTTCCAAATTTTACAAGTACAAGAATGAGTGCTAGTGACGAAGATTCGATCATTGCACAGCTGAAGCGTTCGGTTGAGGCCATTGTGGCCAAGACCGGACCCAACAGTAAATTCGCTGAAGATCTGATGCAAAAAATTGGCAATCTTCAGACCAAAATGGAATCCCTCAATGAAAGTGATCGTCACAAGTTCATAAGCGAGATGAGGGGTTCCTTTCAGGAGGCCATCGCACGAATCGAGCGTCGCTTGTTGACGCATTCCAATTTAGCCCATACCTATTCCACCTCCATCTTTGTAGCTGTGATATTTCTGATCGTCTCAGTATTCGGTTAATTATACAAGATTTCAATATTTATAAACATCTATTAACCTTTTACATATTCTATGCAATTGCAGCTCTATTTGGCTTCAAGCTGTACAAGTCGCTGACGGAGAAGGAGCTCAAGAAACAGGAGAAACTCAAGAGCAAGCAACAGAAGAAAACAAAGAAGTCCAATTGATTGATCGAAGCTTCAAATACTTCCGGATACTTGCAATAGTTATAATAATGCAGTAGAGATTCATTAAATTTATATTAAATTGAGAAATTGAGAAACTTAGGGCAAACATCATATTAAATTTGCTGTAAATGAGTAAATTGTCTAACAATATGCATATTGCTTAATATACAAGTTATATAGATTGAAATTGCAGTGCGTGTTTAAATTCATTTACTTATTTATTACCACTATCATTATAAAGTGCCATTAAACAATATTATGAACATGTCGTGACCGTGTCGTGTCAGGTTTTCGGCTTTCACTTGTTGCTGACTCTTCTTCCTGATGGTTTGGCCTTTAGATTCATTTATGGCCTGTCAGCACCCAATAAACTAAGCTCGTTGCCGTTGCCATGACAAATAAATAAATCGTTTTGTCGAAGCTCATTCCGTCAGTTATTCTTTCAGTTGCTTTCTAGAAATATCCCAAAAATCATACAATATTACAATGTCCTATTCAAATCGTAAGTTTTGTCGTAGCTTTTCAATGATTTGATTAATTTTGTTTTGCCTTAAGGTTATGGCTTTGATTTCCATTTGCCCGACGGCGGTTGGTGTAATCCCAAGAACGACATGTACTTCCGCCGTAGTGTCGAATGGGTTCCGGTGCGGAGTGCTGGTGTTGGACGCTCGTTTGCGATTACCAACGGTGTGATTTATCCGCGCGTCATCGGAATGCTGCCACGCTACGGTGGACACGTGCCCGGCGAGATCTTTAATGTGGGTCACTCCTTTGGACGCTCCACAATCGACGCTAAACGCTGGCTGGCCCTGCACCGCGACTAAATCGAAATCAATTACCAATGTTTATCACAAAATTGTTGTACTAAGTTTAAGCACCTACTAAATACTCTTATGGCATCTATAAAACATTTACGAGTTTCGCCTAAGCAGAGTGAGATTTAAATATAGCGCCAAGTAACAGTGTTGCCCCATCAATTACGTTTACTAAAGGAAACGTTCACAATGAGTCTGCACTGATATGTTGTGATTTTTCATTTTGTCATTTCGACATTGTTAAGCTTTCGCTCTTAAATAATAAAACTTAGCTTTACTTATTTATTTTACCTTTATTTACTGACTTACCTCAGTACAAATGAAGAAGAGTCAAATTTAGCGCCACACAACATCAGTGTTGCCCCATTTAATAATTAAACATTCAGATTGAGACGGTCACACTGCGTCTGCTCTGATACATGATGAAATTATAACAAGGTGATGAATTCGCTCTCTCTCGGGCAACAATTTTGCCGTCAGCTCTCAGAGAGACTCTGACGTAAGAGAGGCGACAGAGATAGATATATAGAAAACATGTTTTGTTTGGTTTTCTATACTCTTCACTCATTTTCGTTTTGTGCGCTGTGCAATATATAAAATAAAAATAAAAAGCAATGGCATGTTTGTCTTATGGTTCATGTTGCATTTTTCCACATTTGTCTCTTCTTAATATCTCTGGGAACACAAACCAAACTCGAGTTTGAGCGACAATTTAATACAACCGCTTACTACGCCGTTTGCTTTCGTATTGAAAATCGTCGCCCTGAAAAAGAGGACATGTCAAACGAATACATGACCTTTATATAATTTCATCATGCTCTGATATGTTGTTGATTTTCGCAATTTCACCATTACTTAGCTTTCTTTCTGCTTGAATAACAAAAGCATGAGTCTAACGCGTAACTTTTTAAATTGCAGACGTAATTTAATAAATATTTACAGCAGTAGCTTTAGTACAAGTGCAATTAAATCACAAAATGTGCAACAGGCGACAGGAACTAAGCGAATTTGCATTGTGGGCGCTGGTCCCGCCGGTTTCTATGCGGCACAATATTTGCTCAAACAGCTGACCGATTGCGCCGTCGACATTGTTGAGAAACTGCCAGTGCCTTTTGGATTGGTGCGGTAAGCGGAGAGAGAGAGAGACAGAGGGAGTTATTTTAATTGCTTGTGGTGTTATTATTGACACCATTATCAAATCCAAGGATTGGTCCAACTACAGAGCGAAAGATGCCATTGAAATAGTCTGTAAGAGTGAATGAAAATAAGAAAACTACAATAATGGCGGACAATAAAAGATGGCTGCTTACCGCCCACTTGCTCTGGACTCCATATGGGAGAGGGAGATGGAAAGGGATAGGGAGAGGGAGCTCCTGCAACAAGTGCCCACAAGCAGGCGGCAATTAATAAAGCGTCCGTCCACATCTTGAGCCCAGTGATAAATGCATTTGGCCACCGATCACTAGGTGCTTATATATATGTATTTAATCACTCTGTGTCGGCGTCGCGTGTGCATTCCAAGCATTTTCAAACTTATCAACTAATGACTTCTCGCATTATGCAAATCAACTGAAATTCCAGCTTGTGATAGAAATCGGTAGGAACATGGTGGAATTACTACAAGGTCACTTATTCCGATGTTTCAAGAACAGAAATCGATATCGGTGGATAAATCAAACAATCTCATCTCATGCGATACTTATATTTGTATTTAAATCACTAATTGCAGCTATGGAGTTGCGCCAGATCATCCCGAGGTCAAGAATGTCATCAACACGTTTACCAAGACAGCGGAGAATCCGCGCCTGCGTTTCTTCGGCAACGTGACGCTCGGCACGGACGTGACGCTGCAGGAGCTGCGAGAACGTTACCATGCCGTGCTGCTTACCTACGGAGCGGATCAGGACCGGGAGCTTCAACTGGATAATGAGGAAAAGGCGCATGTGATTTCCGCACGGAATTTTGTCGCCTGGTACAATGGATTACCCGGGGCGGAGCAACTGCAGCCGGATCTAAGCGGCCGGGACGTGACGATTGTGGGTCAAGGAAACGTTGCCGTCGACGTCGCTCGAATGCTGCTGAGTCCAATTGACAGCCTCAAGGTTCGCCATAAATACAGTTGAACGTGGGCTAATCTAATCGGGTTTCTCACAGCTCACAGATACAACGGAGTACGCGCTCCAGGCTCTGGCCGACAGCAAAGTGGAGCGTGTCCATTTGGTGGGTCGTCGAGGTCCGTTGCAGGCTGCCTTCACCATCAAGGAGTTGCGCGAGATGCTCAAACTGCCAAATGTGGAAACCTGCTGGCGGCCAGAAGATTTTGCGGGTAAATACTAAAGCTAGAAAGCTGCGATTCTAATCTTTGACTTCAACCACTTTTAGGGATTGAAGCACAGCTGGACAAGCTGCAGAGGCCACGCAAGCGGCTAACGGAGTTGATGCTCAAGAGTCTTGGGGAACAGAGCAGCCGGAAGGCTGGAACGATCAACAAACAGTTTCTGCCCATCTTTCTGCGAGCTCCCAAATCCATTGCAGAGCGTAAAATGGAATTTTCCATTACTGAGCTGAGGGAAAATTCAGCGGTGGCCACTGAGGCGACGGAACAATTGCCCGCCGATCTGATCCTGCGCAGCATTGGCTACAAATCCAGTTGTGCCGATGCTGGCATTAATTTTGATGCCCATCGCGGTCATGTGTGCAATCGGCAGGGACGTGTTCTCCTCAAGGAAAACGATTCCCAAGCTGCTGAGCCTGGCCTCTATGTGGCTGGCTGGCTGGGATCTGGACCAACAGGTGTCATTCTGACCACCATGAACGGTGCCTTCACGGTGGCCAAAACAATTTGCGATGACATTGCGGCCAATGCCTTTGACACGACATCCATTAAGCCCGGTCTCGTGATGGACAACAACAGTCGCATTGTCACCTGGCAAGGCTGGCAGCGCATCGATAAATACGAAACTGAGGCGGGAAAGCCGAAGGATAAGCCGCGAGAGAAAGTTGTCAGCATTCCAGAAATGCTGCGAATCGCTGGCGTCTGATTCAATTTAGTTTTCCTTTATGTTTGGATCAAGTTAGTCGACGAGCTTAAAGAATTTTCTTGTGTACATTATTGTAAATATGATAATATGTTGCTATATGTTTATTATATGTTTGGAAGAATTACTAAACAAAGCCAAAACAAACTGTAAAATTTAATTTTTTTTTCTTCTAAATTTCGGTACTCTGTGCATTATCTGTCAAAACTTTTATATGCCAGCATTTCATTATTGTATTTAAATTGTGCTAAGTTAAATGCTAGGTTTCCAAATTTCCCGTGTTTTTTTTAATTAATTTGCAAAAATGGAGCAAACCACAACGCCCGAACCACATTTGGTGCCAGGGTAAGAGCTAAATAGGAATAGTCTACGATCTAAACTTGAATTGAAATGTAACCGCCAAATGTAAGAAGTACCAATATTAACATTTCTATACCGATACATCAAGCATCTTGCACTGATATGCTTAAAGAGTTATAGATACCCTAATAAGGCGGCTGCATTTAAAATTCAAATTCTATATTTGGACCTGCCTAAGTTCTCCATTGATAGGTATACCGGCCACTGTGCTCAGAATCGTGAACGAGTGGGAAAATCGTATGGCATCCAAACCCACAAGCTGCTCATCGATCCGTGTGTTAATCATGCGCCCGAATTAATCGTAGCGCCCATCGACGCCAAGCCCGATTTAAAGGACTATCCAACACAGAATGAACTCAAGATCCTGCATGATCGCGAGGAGTTTGTGGACTCGGTCTACAAGCACCCAATTATTCCAGGTTACGCCGGATTTGTGCCCAATCTGTTCACACAAACCGGCAAACGATATGTGGCAGCTGCATGCGCCGGAGTCGCCCAGCACGAGACGTTGATGCAGCGCTACCGTTGCGACAATCGCACTCTGCGACATCGGGATCTGCTCGAGAGTGGCAACGGTCTCTTCGAGCACAAGTTGAACGAGCGTCTGGTGAGTTTATTTAAAGGCTACAAATATTCCTAAACGCGATTCCAAAATTGGGACGGGAAGCAATTCTGGCTGTTTTTATATTTGAACTTCCCCCCTTTTGTTGATATCGATATTTCCTGTTGATCATCTATACTTATCGATATATTTTATTACCAGTATTTTTAAATGTTATTGTTAATTTTGAAGGTAGCTGCAATTAAATATATATTATTTTTCAGCTACCGGGAACTACTTATCGCGCGCCTTTGATACCGGTAACTGGTCGTTCCAAGGGCATCCGGGAGGAATCGTGTCCGCCAACCTCAGAGAAGTTGAACTACAGTAAGTTCACGACGCCTCATTTCCTGGATGACGACGATAAGGATAAGTTCATCATTAATGGCTATGCCGCCCACATTCCAATGGCTGTGACACGATTTGGGGAACCGAGCAAGGTGTTGACCCATCACGCCCTCTGCAGTTTCTCCAACTACATGTATAAGAAGAAGCGCGACAAGTGGTGCTGTGGCCAGGATTTGTCCACGCCCGCCATTCAGTGTCCCCCCGTTGGACACTTTGTGCTGTATCACAACAACCATGGCATGATTCCCAGCTATGCGGGACATGTGCCCGGACACTTGTACAAATACGGTCGCACTTACGGGAAGACCACTTATCATGCAAAGCGTTGGCTCGAAATCCATAAGGATCTTATGGTTCTGCCGGAGATTGCGAATTTGGATTATGAGTACTAGCTAAAGTGTCAGCATTCGCCCTTTGTGTAATCAACTGTCTAATTGCTCGGTAAAAATAAAAAGGCTGTATACATCAAATCTTTTTACTTCATTTCAAAATACTGGTTATCGATATTGAAAGAGTTTAATCGATAGCAACAATGTTCTGCTGTTATGGCTCTGTTATCATGTGTTGGTGGAACTGCTAAATTCAAATTAATTTTCCTTTTTGAAAACCTCCTAGCTAACCGTTAACCCTTTAATAGAAAAAGACAGATATAAATTTAATGCACCATTACAAAAATTTTTTCTTATTAATGAAAATGTCATTTTGTAATGAAAACTGAGTGCTCACTGTTAATGTAATGTTATTTTACAGTGAATATTAAGTTTGGTGCCAAATTAACCACAGTTGTGGTGTGTTGACACACAAACAACATATCCTCTCTCTATCTAGCTATTGCTTCTACGTCGTTGCAGCAGTGGCTAAGGAAAATAAGTTTTCGTCGAATTAAGGTGTTTTAATTACGCGAATCGTTGTCAATGCCGTGAACAATTATAGTTCAGTGCCTCAAGTGCTTGGCAAAAATGTAAATACTGCAGTTTTGACCACAGAACGCGTATAAAAATCCATGAACGCCAAAAGAAAAAAATCTCTTCCGAAACGAGCAATTCAAACACATACATAGTGCCGCACTGTTTTTACCATAGCGCTTATATTGGTACCGCAGTGAGTGTAAGCGAGTTAAACAGTACTGTACGGAGATAACATACATTTTTGTACCTACCTCTCTTTAAGTGGTGAGTTGAATGCCGATTATTGCACCCTGCACGCAATTTGTGGCGCGCGGCATATAAGTGCAGCATTGGGGCTGAAAGTAAAAAATCAACATGTATCTGAGATTTAGACGTAAATTTCTTGAAGTGGCTTATCAGCAAATGATAAAAATTGTGTTCGGAGCTTGGTTCAATGCATGCAAACTCCGTGGGTGAAGAATGTAAGGTTCAGGCAGGTCACAACACGGTCGGTGCGACCCTACCACAACTTGTTTATTAAAAGCGAACAAACGAATAAAAATAAAAACAAAAAAATACATATGTAATTTGTTGTAGAAGGTGAGATTTACGACTGCATGTTGAGTTGTTGCTGAGAGCACTCAAGAATGAGAACGTATAGAGAACTGGGAAAAACCGCCAAAATGGGTTGAGTTTGTTTTGCATCGATTTTCCGGTATGTGAATTTAATTTTCCATCAATTATAATATTGCAGCAAAAAATAGTAATTCGGAAATTGGAAATGAGTGAAACGCAAGGCATTGGGAGGGAGAGGGAGAGTGAGAAGGAGGCCACCCCCCACCACGACGCAGTGAAGAAGAGCAGTGAAGAAGAGAAGCAAAAACAAGTTGACGCTGCTGCTTCATCGGCAAGTGTTAAAGAATCCAAAGATATCGATATCGATAATGTGCAGGCACAGAACGATCAATGCTTAAGTGTTGTCAAACAGTTGAACTCCACAGTGGATATCAATACGTTGACTCCGTCGACACCTTCACATACGCCACCACAGCTGCTGGCGGCTGAAGGAACAACAACAACAGCAGCAGCAGCGTCAAGTGCAACATCAGCTGCAACAGCCATACCAGAGAATATATTATCGCCACCCAAGTCGGAGACACAAACGGATGAAACAAACACGGCTACGTCGACGTCTTGTTCGCCGGCATCGGAAGGTCAGCGATCGCCAGTGGGAGAAGCGCCACCAGTGCTAGTAAAAGAACCAACAACTCCAAAGCAACAGCAACAGCAGCAACTGAAACAGAAACAGGATCAGGCAACAACTGTTAATGGCAGCATTCCAAAGTCGGGCAAACCAGGTTAATAATACTACCATTACTATTACTACTACTACTACAACTACTCTTGGTACTACTCGTACTGCAACTATTGCTACTACTATTAGTACTACTCCTACTACTACTTCTAATATTGCTACTACTATTAGTACTACTCCTACTATCACTACTACTCTTGGTACTACTACTACTTCTAATATTGCTACTACTATTAGTACTACTCCTACTACTTCTACTACTACTATTTCTCTCTTCTACTTTAGTTATTATTTCTCCTGTTACTACTACTATTTCTTCCCTTACTACTACTCCTTTTTCTTCTTTTACTACTTCACTGTCTCTGCTACTGTTTCTTCTGTTACTACTACTACTACTATTCCTGCACTTCCTGTTTTGAATTATATTAATTAAATTGTTTCTATTTCTTAAAACAGCGCTTAACAAGAAACTAAATAAATCGGCATCCACATCGCCGCGAGCATCGCGTGCGCGGAAGCCAAAGGCCTTGCCCATGTACGAGAGCGAGATCAGCGACAACAAAGTGGGCATCAAGTTGTGCATCAAGAAGTCAGAGGCGACAACGACCACGACAACGACAGAGATGTCCACAGTTGGCGCGTCAGTCGCTGCATCCGTCGCGGCAAGGGCAACGGCGTCTCACAAACCAGCGGCGACTCCATCGAAACCAGCACGCAAACGCGTCCGCAAACCAAAGCCACAGGACAGTGACGAGAGTGAATATGAGCCGCGCAAGAAAAAAACTGGAGGCGGAGGCGGAGGCAGTAGCAACAACGGTGAACGTCAGAAAAAGATATCAACTCAGTCCGGAGAGGCGGACAATGAGCCAGAGGAGCAGAGTGCGTGGGGCCAGAAGTTGCCTGAGGAAGTGCTCTTTCGTGTAAGACAATCCAATCCCAAATAAGACCAAACATTGTAATCTATTGTATCTCATAGATATTTCAACTGGCTGTCGATAAGGAGGGCTGCCTGCCGACGCTGTTTCGACTGGGACGCGTCTGTTCGCTGTGGCGACAGGTGTCGCTGAGGCCGACGCTGTGGCGCACCATGGACTTGACCACCTGGATCAAGGAGAAGTATCGCACGGAACTCAAACTGAAGTGGTTTGTGGATAATCGATGCAGTGCCTGCACTGAATTGAATGTTTGTAAGTAATGTCGTTGCTATATTTACAGAATTTTAAATGTAAACTAAATGCAATATGTAATGTTTTAGCTAATTGGAAGATATCCGACATCAATTGCTTCCTGACCAAACTGTCCAATGGCTGTCCAAATCTGACGGGCATCACGTTATCCGGCTGGAAAGGTTTCACATCGGATCACTTGACGTTTCTGGTTGACAATATGCAAAAGTTGCAGCGCCTAGACTTGAGTTCCATCAATGTAAGCTAGTGTTTAGTTTAATTGATTGAATGATTAACTGATTGTGATCTATTTTCAGGTGGAGATGAATGCCAGCAAGAGTGCTGTTGGCGTCAACTCCCTTTGCAATGCACTCCAGACCATGGGCAGTCGATTGACCCATCTCTACTTGGCACACAATCGTCTGGCGGGCATACCCAACATTGTCAGCATACTTGCGGTGTGTGCAATTGATTAAATAATAATTAATACAACTTGATTAATTTAAAACATACTTCACACACTCTTCCAGACGCACTGTCCGAATCTAACGCTCTTGGATCTCTCAAATGTAACCACACAGGCCACATCTCATGGCGTGTTGTACATAGAAAAGCTGCAGCATGGTTGCCAAAACTTGAGGGTACTGCGAGTTACCAATTCACACATTACACCAAGCACAGCCGGAATGCAGGAGATTGTGAGTATTGAGTGCAAAAAATTAATGGGAGTATCTAGATGGGATATTCGGGAAACAGGATATATTTTTATATTATCTTATTTTTCTTATCTCATCTTTCAGATGGACTCGCCTGGGTTCCCCAATCTTGAAGAGCTTTCCGTGGCAGCTCTGACGGATGAATCGCGCATCATAAGCGATGATCATCTGCAGCGCATACTGAAGAGCAGCTCCAAGTTGAAGCTACTCGACGTTCGCAATTGCACGCGTCTGACGCACGAGAGTCTTATCCGTTTGCCCGCCTGGGATATCAAGCATTTGTTCCTCTCGGGCTGCTCGGTTACCCGAGACATGGGGTATGTTCCCAATGGCTAATGACAATTGAATCAACATTTAATAAATGTAACCTACATTTACAGATCGGGTCTGGAGTTGATTGCATCGAAGTGGGCACATAGTCTCATTGAACTCGATCTGGCCTGGGCAAATGTGCAGCAGCCCATTGATAATGCACTGCGTGCACTGGCCGAAAAGGGCAGTGAGTCTCCATTGGCGTAAGTAAATGAATTCAACATTCTATTTAGAAAATCATTCAATACTTTGTTATTCCCCCCTCAGTCATTTGAATCTTTGTGGCTCATCCGTTTCCGAGGAGGCAGTCAAGGAAATACTCACGAACTGCGTGCACATGAGCTCAATTAATCTGGCATCCTGCCGTGGACTGCCGCGTGGTGTGAAGCGCCTTATGCAAGGACCACAGGAGCTGCACGAACTGCGCGAGGTGCTTGGCGTGCAATTAAGAGTGCAGTCAGTTTAGAGACAACAGTCAGTCAGCAGTTTCGGAGTGGAGTAAATCAACCATCGTTATGTCGATATTGAGAACAATTTGACAATTGTTTCAGGCTAACGTATATGCACGGTGTAATTACTGATAAGGTGACGTATTCCGATTTACTACAAGGTGACGTATTCCGTTGTACCATTTGATCGCAACAACAACGTTTGCTTCCATGCTGTCAAAATAAAACGGGATTAAGTTATTATATAGCTAAATAATATAGCTACGTCACCTTGTTCTGATGTGTCGAGGCACCTTAAATAAAATTCATCCTTCGCAGTAGCGAATACGCCACCTGTAATCATTTCACCATGCCCGAAAAGAGAGCAGCTATGTTGAATACGTCACCTTGTTAGTAAATTCACCTCGGAACGGTATTTAATTTGTTGCATACTTCAATCGACTACAATGTAGCTATAATAAGGTGATGTGTACAACACTATTGTCCTCTTTTGAGGTAGCTGTTTTGACAGTATGAAAGCAACGTTGAAATTTCTGGCAAATTTGAGACCACAGCAAAATGCAATAGTCGAAAATCGCTTCCAATATCAATGCTTTGTATTTGTATTTCTAGGCCGTACCCTTGAGTTTTGTAAATGCAATATGTATTCATAATTTAGTTGTTTCGAATTTTTCCTGTCGCGAAAATCATTCACGTTACAAAATATCTACAAAAATATTTACAGTGATGATGATTGACATTCATTTTTTTTCCGCATGTATTGAATAGAACTTAGTAATTAAGCCACTGATGACCACTGTATGTTTGTAAAGTATGTATGCATATTTAAGAATAAGTTTATGATTAATTTGTATGTTTTTTGCAATACAAAACAAATTATTAACAATAAAGTAGTCGTCAATTTAATGTCGCTAAGGCAATATTTGTAGGATGTTTTATCCCGATAAATTTGTAAATAAGTATTTTGGCGCTTAAGTATCATTTTTTAATGAAATTGAAAATATATATGCAATGATTTTGATTTCATCATACACGTATATTATTATACACACACCCACACACACACACAAATAAATAATAACAACAATTCAATTGTTAAGCATTATTAGAAGTTAAGAGAAGGCAATTAAAGGTACATTTAATTTTAAATAAAACAAATTTTAATATTCTGAATTGGTCTTTAATTAATTAATGGAACATCCAGGTAATTCTCAACAGGGATTTCAAATAAATAAGTCAAACCCGAAAATGATCTACATATGTAGTTAAATAAGAAACTCTCTGATATACTTTAAACTGTCATTTTAAAGGTATGTTTTTGTTTAATTAATTTAATTATAATTATAACTTATAAATTTTTATTATTTATTTATTTACTTTCTGGTAGAACGTAAACTTGCATATTTAGCAAGTTTACGTTCTACCAGAAAGTTGTAGTTATAGTTAGCCAGAATTCCCGCTGACATCTGTTTTCGAGCAACTCCGCAAATGGACTTTGAAATAAGCCAGATTTGACGGGGAAAAAAATGTTGTGGCACCACTAAAAAATACATAATACAGATTTTCACTAAATAATTTTTTATTTCAATTGTGTACGTACATATTTTGCAACACGTTATGGGTTCATGATAAGCAAGTTATGTATGTATATATGTATGTATGTCGTTAACTTTACAAAACTAATGTACTACAACAAATTCGCATCGCCATCATCGCATCACTTGATCTATTTCTTCAGCTTGTCAACGTCCTGAATGTAGTCGGTAGCAACCTTGACAATAACGGCACCTGCGCCCAGACCTGCCACAGTTGCCAACAGTGAATTGTCCTTTGGCAATGCCGACTTGATCAGTGCCCAGGCGAGAACTGATCCCATGCTGAACAGTGTTGCTCCAAGTACTGCATACACTCCGCGTTTGCTGTTCTGAATATCCCTCAAGTGTGGACGGCCGTAAATGTAGAAAGCACTGCCGACGACGGCGGAAATTAGAAATACATTTGTCAAATCCTTTTTGGGCAGCAGCTTGGGAACAATTTGCGGATTCATGACGTTGACGCTCAGTGCTCCATAGCTAACGAGGCCGTGCAGTGGTATATAATAATTGAAAACGTTTTCTTTTGTGAACGGTTTCAAACCCACTTTCTCGCAAATAGTACAGGCGTCTTTATTTTGTGTGTCGGCCATTGTTTTTAATTTTATTGGTTGCAACTTGCAATAAATGCAAAAAAGTGCTGCTCCTCTCAGTTATGTAAATGTCAGTGTTGCGAAACGCTTAAAATAAAGTAAAAATTATGCCGGTGGCTCGGATGAATCCGATTAACTTAAATTATAACAGACGTAATAAATCTGAATGTGAGTAATTTTAATAGCCTTTCCTCACTGAAACTACATTTCAGCATTTTAGCATTTTTGGAGCAAATGCTACTTTTTTCCTATACATTTCATATGGGATCTAGTGGTGGGAGAATAGTACATTTCTGAGGAATGTAACTACATTTTTTAAAATCAATGCGATATTCATCGGAAATCAATCGATATTTGGAGTTTTTTTTTTAATTTGAGAATGTACTATCACTAGATTTCTCAACTTCTGGCGCCAAATTTCAAACTGTAAAAAACTGAACTTTATTTTTAATTAATGAAGAATGTAGTAATGATAAAATGCTGCAGTTAACAGCAAAAGAAATCAAAAACCGACCTCTATGGCTACATGAGTCAACATTACACATTGGCGATCGCAACAATTATTATTAAATCGTTATAGTTTCTCATTATAGTTCATTAAATAAGAATAATTAAAAAAGTAGTGCTTATTGGTAAATATTCTAATATTTATTAGTATCCGTTGAATTGTACAAGACGTATCTGATAAGGGCGCTACGAGTTGTTTTTACCAATAATGAATTATCAGAATCTAAGAATCCCTGACTCTTGCTCTAGTTGCGCTGACACCATACTATAAGTACGTTGTCTCCAATTTTCGTTATTCCACAGACGATCCCAACCCATAGAGAGCTACGGCAATGGAGAGCTCGTGGAAATGGTGTTTTCACTTTGGGTTCCCTTTGCAATGGTTTTTCCGAATGCTTTTCCAATCGGGAAAAGTTAGATGATCTCCTGAACATCAGATATTCTGTCCTAAGCAGCGAAGTTTTCTTAAAATCCTTCCATTTGTTTTCTCGAATTTTTAATTTCAGTTGTCAAACGAATTTGTAAACAAATCACAAATGTTTTGTAAATGCTAAATGCAAATGCTATACTATGAGGACAGACAGTTGCATACTTATCGATAGCTCCGATATTTTTATAAAATGTACATTAGTGAGGAAAGGGCATAAGTTGTGTTTACTATATATGTGATTAAATAAATAGAACGTACATATTTGTCGAAATACACAAATTAATACAATAAATAGCCGGCAGCTAAAAAACATAATGGCAATATTCCATTTTGAAACAGCTGCTGCCAAATATCCATTAATAATGTTAACTATGTATTTATGACCTCAAACGTAATTTTCATTTGCTTTTCATTGAATGTTTAGATTTACTAGCGTTAATCGTATTATCACAAGTAGCCTTAAAATTGCTTGCTTTTGAAGCTGCCGCGTTGCCACACATTAACAAAATGTGTTCCTATCAAACAATTCGATAATATTTTATCGGTCAGACAAAATATCGGGCATTGGTCGAAAATCATAAAAAGTGCTACATTTTTTTTGCAGGATAAGAAATAAATGAATGCGCGTATTTAATGTGCAGAAGTACACAAATTCAACGTGAAGTCAACGCAAATAACCCGCTACTACGACAGAGACAGAGGCTTGGGCCGTGTGAGACATGTTGACGCACAAAACTTGCCAGGCACGAAAAAAAATGCAGGTGAGTTTAATATACGGATAATGCCCCAATAAGAAAAACACCGGGTTGTCGGTATGGGTACGGAATGTTGTAGGTGTAATACTCGAACATTTGCCACTAATTGAATTATATTGTTTAATGATTTGTATTTTCTTTCGATTTAGGTTTCCTTTGTGATACGAGACGCAGAGGAAAAACAGCATAGGAACGGTGTTAACGCGCTCCAATTGGATGCCAACAATGGCAAATTGTATTCGGCGGGTCGCGATGCCATCATACGTGTGTGGAATACGCGAACGGAGTCGAATGACAAATACATTCAATCCATGGAGCATCACAACGATTGGGTCAACGATATCGTGCTCTGCTGTAACGGTAGAAATTGTAAGTTTTTCTTTAAAGCTATTCCAAGGCATGGTGTAATTATAACAAGGTTACGCGTATTCACTCAACACTGCCTCTTTGAGGTCATTTTTATTTGGTAGTTCAACAAACTATGCTGTGAGTGGTGGCCAAAAAATAAAGTGAAACTATAAATTGTAGTAGTTAAAGATTTTAAATGTATTTAAAAGGGCAATAGTGCTTATTGCTTTATCTCTCACGACAAACTGCGCTCAGTGTGGTGAACAAAATGTAAAGCATGGTGAAATTACTGTAAGGTATTCTGTTCACCACAGAGCTGCTCTCTCTGTTTGAAATTCATCTTGACACCTGAAGTAAGGTGAATACGTCACACCTTCTTATGTTTACACCATGGTTACAAGCTGAAAAGTATTTGTAATTAATTTGTATTTCCAATACAGTGATCAGCGCCAGCTGTGATACCACAGTCAAAGTGTGGAACGCCCACAAAGGCTTCTGCATGTCCACGCTGCGCACGCACCGAGACTATGTCCAGGCGTTGGCCTATGCCAAGGATCGGGAGCAGGTGGCCAGTGCTGGGCTGGACAAGGCGATATTTCTGTGGGACGTGAATACGCTAACAGCGTTAACTGCCAGCAACAACACCGTGACAACCTCTAGTCTGACCGGGTCCAAGGACTCGATCTACAGCCTGGCCATGAATCCCTCCGGCACAGTTATCGTGAGTGGCTCCACGGAAAACATCTTGCGCATTTGGGATCCTCGCACTTGCATGCGCAGCATGAAACTCCGTGGACACACGGAGAACGTACGCTGTCTGGTTGTGTCGCCGGATGGCAATCAAGTGGTCTCCGGCAGCTCCGATGGCACCATCAAGGTGTGGAATCTGGGCCAACAGCGATGCATACAAACGATCCATGTGCACAAGGAGGGCGTGTGGTCTCTTTTAATGAGCGAGAATTTCCAGTACATCATATCGGGTAGTCGGGATCAAAACATTATCGTAACGGAAATGCGAAATCCGAGCAACAAAATGCTCGTGTGTGAGGAGAAGGCGCCAGTGCTCAGTCTGGGCTATAACATTGACAAAACGGGCGTGTGGGCGACCACCTGGAACTCGGACATTCGTTGCTGGAAGCTGCCCATGTACGACAGATGTACGCTCACCTCTGGCGGCGGCATGGATGCCCAATGGACACAGGGTGGCACCGAATTGGCCTGCATTAAGGGAGGAGCTGCCATCAAGGAGTGCACCGTGCTAAACGATAAACGTTATATCATTACAAAGGACTCACAGGAACAGGTTGTGGTCTATGACGTGCTGCGTGTGGTCAAGAAAGATGATCTCGGCCCAGTCGACTATGAGGAGGAAATCAAGAAGCGTAATAAACAAGTCTACATTCCAAATTGGTTCACAGTTGATCTAAAAACTGGCGTACGTCTCTGATTCTTAATCACAAACATTTAATTGAATTTCTTATTTATTTTGTATTAATTATAATTTATTTGTGCAGATGCCAACGATAGTTTTAGGCCAGGAGGAGGTTGACTGCTTTGCGGCTTGGGTGTCCATTGAAGCCGGCCTACCGGAATGTGATGAACCGACGACGGAGATAAAGGTACGTGCACTCTAAATATATTTCAAGATTACATTAAGAGTACAACTCAAATATTGTCAAATATTTCAGATAAACTATGGAAAACTGCTGCTTGAGGCACTGCTCGAGTATTGGACGCCACCGCACAGTATGCCACCGAATGACATAGAGCCGGATGTCCGTGGCAACGGTTACTTTCAGGTGCCCAAACACACGCCTGTCATATTCAGCGAGGTGGGTGGCCGCACCGTGTGTCGACTGCTTGTCCGCGACGCTGCAGGGGACAGCGAGAGCACTTTGCTCCATGAGACGGCGCCACAGTGGGTGACGGATGTTGTCATCGAACGGAATATACCCAAATTTCTGAAAATACCGTTCTTCCTGCAACCCCATCCACAGATGACCAAACCAGAGCGTACTAAAAAGGTGAAATTCAAATTAAAAAATTTCTGACAATGTCAATAATTGATTGATTTTCTGTGCAGGATCGCCTGGTGGCTAATGAGTTTATACAGTGCCGCAAGGTGTGCGAGCATGTCCTCGAAAAAGTGCTTAATGCAGAAACAACTCCCAGCGGCGGCGGCGGAGGAGGAGGCAACAATGCGAACAACTCGTTGCAAAACAGTCAAAGCGACGCCAACTCGGAGGGATCTCAGCTGCCAGCCGAGGAGCGTATTGAGTTGTGGTGCAACGATGTGGTAAGTACAACATAATCACCATGTCAACTAATTTGTATTACAATTTAATATATTTTCTATTCCTCAGGTCGTCGATCCGAATATGGATCTTCGCACAGTTCGGCATTTTATATGGAAGCAATCGACTGATTTAACATTTCAATATAAAACAAAGCAAAACTTTAACTTTGATGGTAAATAGTATTAAATGTCAGCACACGTAATACACACACACACACACACAGACGTACACCGAGAGAAATTGATGATAATTTGCTTATGTTATAGTCTAATTGCTAGTTGTATTTATCCATTTATCCAATAGGTTCAATCGGTGATAGTTTGGAGCGCGTCACTCGCAAATATTGAGCGCCAGATCGATCAGATTCCCATTCAGATCAGACCAGAATATTGTGCTTTACCTTATGGCGTTGCTTTACCCAAAATCAAGAGACGCATGTGATCTTTCGTTATTAAATGATCAACCATTTGTGTTTGTTCCGAAAATATGTATTTGTAATTTGTGTTTTGTTTTTCATTCAAGTTCATTAATTTTTATTTGCTCAAAACACTTAGAGTAAAATACACGAGCATGGTTCATAATATTTTAAATGATATTATGGTGTTTCTTGTTTGTTTGTCAACAGTACATAACATTTTAAATATATACATATATATATCTGGATTCACACATTTATATAAATACCATTACATAAATACACAGATAGAAAACATGAACAACATCGTCTTCAAACAAGTTTTGTAAAAGCATATAATTAATAATAATTAATATATATATAGCATGTATGTATGTCATATATTATTCAGTTGTTTAATTAGATTCATTTACATATAATTCTAAGTATTCTGTTATATGATAAATTAAACATAAACATAAAAATAATGAAACAATGCAATTGTAGAAAACAAAAATATATATAAACGCATATATGCAGCCAATTTGTACATAAGTAAAAACGATGATAAATGAATACATTATAAAAATCAATCAAAAGATCTTATTAAATTATTTGGAAATCAAGCTTGGCTTTTCTTTCCGTTTACGTTAATAATGCAATAGCACATCTCTTATCACTACAACAACGGTTTGTCTTATATTTAACAGCTATTTGATTAATATACATCGTCCAGGATTTGCCGAATTCGATCAGCATCTGTTTGTTTGGGTGTTGACATTTTAAAAAATATTCAATGCCGATCATTTTTAACTTGATATTCTCAATATCTAGCCGAAAAAATGAGAGATAAGCCTAAAAATATCGTTTTTTTTTTATCAACAGCCCTGTTAACAGTTTCTATTAAGATGGTCTCTTCACCTACGCACTCTGCCTGCAGGAATTGGCCTGGAATAAGTCTCGAGAGTTCTTAGGACTAAAAGTAAATGTTGCTTCAATGTTGCTGGTATCATGTAGCCGTTAATATACTGTCGTGGCTCGTTGACCGTACGCTTTAGCCATTTGACAATCAGCCACAAACAATTGTCCTTAAGCGAACGCAACGGGAAGTGTATCAACACCTGACTGCGCACATCACGTAAATCCTCCAGTGGACGCTGTGGATCTAGCGGGACGCGTACGCGCACAGGGTAGAAAACTCGCTGGGACCGCACATGCATTCGTTCGCCAGTGTAATAGTCGCGAAAGAACCATGTATGCGTATTGTATGTGTTTACACGGACCTCTTCAAATGGCTTCAATGTGTATTGCATATTTTCGGTTTCGCGCTCTCGCACCCAAAACAAATCGACTGTCCGATGAGTTGTGTTGACAAACATCACGTACACCTCGACTTCGTCTTGCCGGGCTTGTAGTAGTCGCTGCAAGTTGCGGTTGTTGAGTGCAATCAGACGATTCACCTCAAACTGATTGCCGGCCATTGTTAGCAATCAGCGATAGAAACTCTTTATGTTATTTCAATTTGTTAAAAACTTTTGAAGCGTACAAGTGTGTATACCACGGTTGCCACAATTGGCGCTTTTGCACCAAA
>JBAMBK010001915.1:0-23827 GCA_037043435.1 Drosophila suboccidentalis
TGTAAAAGCAGCCATCAGCATGATGAGCACTCAATTTGTTTGATATGTATATAGATAGATGTGTATAACGGATGGCTAATTTTGAGTATCGCACCCACGCTTTACATAAGCGTTATTTATCTCAACGATACACTTGCAAAATTTTGGACTTGCGCTGCAGACGTCGACGGGTTGTTTTTTTTGCAGAGGTAAAGTTTTCAGCAGCTCATCAACGTTCGCGCATTTCGGGCCGTGAAATATGAGTTTGTGCCTGCCGCGCACTTTGGCCGAAGCGCGCATGTCTGAATATTTGTTGTTGCTGCAAGTGAAGCAATAAAAGTAACTCTAGGCCAAAAAGAAATGTAAAATAATTTATGAATTTTCAATGTAAACAAATTGAAACAGCTGATGGTTAGATGGTTGCCACAGTTTCTTGGAACCAAGGTTGCCAGACGTTTTCTGGGAAAATAAGGTTGCAGCACCGTTTTGTTAAACACATTCGGAGCGATTCGACAACTCTATTCCATTTATATAAATTAACGTGGATAAATTCAAGTTTTGTGTTAAATTCAGAATAAACCATGTCACGTAGTGCACGCCCCCTCACATCAGCCCGTGTGCTACACAAGATTAAGGAGCTGACCAAGCCGGCAAGTGATGCAAGCACTGCAATCAACCGCAATCCGCGAAATCTGGAAAGATTACGCATTGCGTACAAACCTAGCGGCTATCACCTGGAAAAGCCTGGACGCTCTTACTGGCATACCCTCGAGATCAACACCAGCGGTCGCTATGTTAGCGCCGATGTCAAGCACTTTGAAAACGGCACCATTTTGAGTGCTAGCACCTCGGAATGGGCAATCAAGCAACAATTGTACAAAACGAACGATACTTCGGCATTTGTGAACTTGGGACACGTCCTGGCGCAACGATGCCTCCGTGCTGGCATTACCGAAATGACCTGCAACGTCGAAGCAGTTGCCGGCAGCAAATTGGAAAAGTTGCTGCTGGCCATTCAGGCTGACGGTGTCAGCTTCAAGGAACCCAGTCGATTACCCAACACCCAGCCCTGGGATGCTTATCGTCACGAAAAGCCCTGGGAAGTCTCGGAAGAATCTGCAACGTTACCAACACAACAAAATAAACAAAAATAAAAAAAACCCGATTTTGTTTTCGTATTCGCTTAGAATAAACGTTGATATTTGTTATGCTTATTACAATGAACCATCACTGTTTTATTTGTTAAAACTAGCAGCAGTCCGTCGTACCGCTCGTCTATTCATATTTGCTCTTGATGTCCTTCCATTGTTTCTGCAAAAATGAAATGGAATTTACAAATGCACTTGTTTTGTCTCTTACATAAGCATAAAACACTTACGCCTTTGTTGATGGAGTCGAATATCATGTTCGAGCTGACATCGAGGGCGCGCTCAAAGAAGAACGCCGATGCAATGATGGCCACTGCGTAGGTGGAAGTCCGCTTGAACAGGGTATTGTAGATGACCTTCATTTTTCCAAAATTTGTAGATCAAATTTTATTTTGTTGCAAGCAAATTTTACTATTGCTCCGCACGCCAGTGAACAAACAGCTGTAACAAACAGTGTGCAACAACGACGCAGAGTTGTGAGTTCTCAGTGCTGTCAAATATGAGATTTAAAGCATGGCAGCCCTATCTATTGTCGGCCAAGTGGCAAGGCCAGCAAATTATTTTCATCTGAGTGAGACGTGTTTTCGACAACTTCTGAGATAAACTTGAAAGTGTGACGACAACAGAGCTGACTTCTCTGCTTGCATTTAGTTTCTGATTAAGGATCTATTCATTTTCTGCATATTATACACAATGGTTGATTTAACTGACGCCGGCTCACCGTTTCAGCAATCTATTCCCAATCTCGCATTTTATGTGCCGGCTGTTGTTGTTTTTGGATTAGCAGGTGAGTCGAGTCTCAGGTGCATCCAAACAGTGGATTACAAAAGCAATGACCCTGCACTAATTATTGCGTCATGCATGAATTAAATAGCAATAAGCAAACATATTGTTGTAAACCAGTTTTAACATCAATGTCCAAAGAATTGCAATTGGGGTCAAAGAAACTTTCACCGCACAATAAGAACAAAAATTATCTATCCCCCTGTCTCAATATTATAGCCCTGTCTCTGTCATTAACTCTCCTCGCACTTATCTGACTTCTTAGAGTGCATTATCTTAGTGCTTTTGTTTTTGTGCGTATAGTGAATACGTGTACTTCAAACATCCTGCTTATCTTTTGGTTGCCACTTAAAAATATCTGATTGAGTCAAAAACAAAAACAAACAAAATGAGCCAAAAGCGCCGAATGTTAAGTAACATTGAGTTGCACTGTTAACGCGTATAACACTAACACATTGACACTCTTCTCTGTTAGTTTGCAAGTGTTAGTGACTTTTTCTCCGCCAATGCGCAAGTATTAGTGTCTGTGTGAGTATTAGTGCGCGCCGAATTTGAAATGAAAATTTGCAATTTTCGAAAATCAATTAAAAATTCAATGAAAACAATTTGAAAAAAGGAACAAAATCCAAAATTCTGTAAATTAGTCAAGTTCAATCTAGAGTTGGTTTGGTGCCGTTAGCTCTTCGCGTGGCGAAGTTAGAAAAAGTGCAAAAAGTAAGAAAATTGTAAATTCGAGAAAAGTCCAACAAGAGTTCTGGTGAAAGTTTCAAAATTCTAGCTTCAAAATTGAAAAAGTTAGTTTTTCGGTGGCCGCAAATTCTATGAGTTGAAAAACTAATAGAAATGGGGTAGAAATTAAAATCGGGTAACAGGCTCGCAGAACAGCGCTAAATTAGCAAGTAGATGGCGCAGAAAACGTTTCTAGCACAGTTTAGGACAGTGTGCGAGCGGTATAAACATACCTCAAACGAGCGGTACGGCTAGCTATTTGGTGTGAGTTTTAATGGCCGCCAAGGAGGAGGAGCGAGTGACAAATGCGCGCCGTTTCAATTCCGTTTTAGTTCTTCTTTTCAACAAACAAACAACACACAACAATCACAAACCATAGAAAAACCTAATTCTGAACTAATAAAAACGGAGCCAATTCGAAAAAATAAGTGCCATTGCGCCAACAGGACAAAGAAGAGCCAGCTTTGGCGCAAAAACGCCAATTGTGGCAACCGTGACTTCAGTTTCGTTTTTATTTTTTGTGTACGTATTCAATTTTTCTTGTCTAAAAATATTGGCGCTCAAAAAGTTGTTAAATGATAAGTTCGAAGTGATAAGAGACGAACGAACATTGCGTGTTTTGTGTTTGCTGTCTTCTTCTTCAGTGTGCACGTGTGTAGAGTGAGTTGATTGTCATTATCCACTAATTAGTTGTAAATTACTTTGTATATTTTACACAATATATTGTTTAGCTTTAGAATTTAGATGCATGTTGTTCATACTCAGTTGGCTCGTAGCATTCCCATACTGACTTGTATGTATTTTTGGTTCGGCTGATAAGCGCGCCTCTTCAGTATTTATTATTATAGAAATCTTATCGCGTATGTAGTTTGTTCTTATTTATTATTTACTGACTTCCTCGGACTACCTTTAAAATATGCTGACGCCGACAACAAAATACAAAGCGCAGCGATTCGAAGCCACATATCTCACAAATAATGAAATATAAGCAAACTGATTACAAATAAGTGTCAATTTATAATTTAGATTTGAATTTTAGCATTCAGTTTGCCAAGACAGCGGTCAATACAACACGTTAGTAGCTCTCATTTGTTCAAAAAAGTTTTGTTTTTATTTATTAGCGCGAGTTTCTTAAGTTTAAATAAATTTAGATAATGCAGAAATGCATAGTTTAATATGATTGATTTAAAAAAAAAAAGTAAAATAAAAAATGAATTGACTCGCAGCCGGTAGGATTCGAACCTACGCTCCCAGAGGGAATCTGATTTCGAGTCAGACGCCTTAACCACTCGGCCACGACTGCTGTTGAGTTGAGTCGTCTAAAATGCCATTTGAAAGAAACAAAAGAGAATGCGTTACTCTCTGAGCGTGCAAGTTGCGAATTTTATCAGTTGTCAGTTGCCACGTAGAATATGCGATACAAATATTTTAATTGAATTTGATTATTTACAACTTTTTAAGTATACTATGCATTTCTTAAATTATTTTAAATTTAATACTGCATGCTGAAAATGTTTGTATGCTCCTGTGCAGGTTTTGTGATATAAATTTATAATTGTATATGAAGTTTATTTAATTTATAACCTTGAATGAATTTATTAAATTATATTACAACTAATATACATAATTTAAGAAAAAAATTAAATATATAAAGTAGTGTAAATTAAATACAATTTAAATTTTGTATATAAAACGTAGTTCAGAACTGAATTTTAGCTAAATATTTGTTTGTTTTTGTGGAGACTTGACTCTCAACTATACGAATTTATAACTTCCACCCAATGCAGAGAGAATAAACCGTTAAGCACAACAATCTACATAAACTAAGCAAGCACACACACGCACAAGTTGGGAATTACAATACAAAAATGGCACAAGATCCACTAAATCAGCAAGCATTCGCCGAGGATGTGGCTGCTGCAGCTGCTGCTGGTGGGGATCAGGGCTTTGCGATGCCACCAGGAGGCGGTGGTCCTGGCAGTCCAGATTTTAAAATGCCCAGTGCCGATGAAATCTGGAAAATGGTCGAATCCATGGATGGTATTTCGGATGATGAACGTGCCGAGCTGCGCGAAAGTATTTTCAATCCAAAGCCATCATCGCCGGAGGATTTGTTGAGGCAATACGCACATCCAGGCCACAGCTCTAGAGAGTATATAATATTCTTTGTGATGATAGCGCTCGTGCTGCTCGTCTTTGGTAAGCAGAGTTCTGACAATCCCAATCATAGAAATTCTAAAGACAACCCTCGCCAAATGTGGCACCTAAACATACAAAGTATATACATTCGTTTATCTGTATAGTGTGCGCTGTTAAAATACTCACATTATTGAGAATATGTTGGTTTATAGGTGTTCGATTTTCGATAAGATAGGAGAAATCCACCACTAAATTTGTAGTTGCGATAAAAGCTTTAACCACGACAGTCAAGTCCAGTCCACTCTGCACGTTGTAGACGTTGTTGAAGGGCTATGCCGATCGTAATTTGTTGATATTCATATTTTTTAGTTTTTTCCAAATTTTACAAGTACAAGAATGAGTGCTAGTGACGAAGATTCGATCATTGCACAGCTGAAGCGTTCGGTTGAGGCCATTGTGGCCAAGACCGGACCCAACAGTAAATTCGCTGAAGATCTGATGCAAAAAATTGGCAATCTTCAGACCAAAATGGAATCCCTCAATGAAAGTGATCGTCACAAGTTCATAAGCGAGATGAGGGGTTCCTTTCAGGAGGCCATCGCACGAATCGAGCGTCGCTTGTTGACGCATTCCAATTTAGCCCATACCTATTCCACCTCCATCTTTGTAGCTGTGATATTTCTGATCGTCTCAGTATTCGGTTAATTATACAAGATTTCAATATTTATAAACATCTATTAACCTTTTACATATTCTATGCAATTGCAGCTCTATTTGGCTTCAAGCTGTACAAGTCGCTGACGGAGAAGGAGCTCAAGAAACAGGAGAAACTCAAGAGCAAGCAACAGAAGAAAACAAAGAAGTCCAATTGATTGATCGAAGCTTCTAATACTTCCGGATACTTGCAATAATTATAATAATGCAGTAGAGATTCATTAAATTTATATTAAATTGAGAAATTGAGAAACTTAGGGCAAACATCATATTAAATTTGCTGTAAATGAGTAAATTGTCTAACAATATGCATATTGCTTAATATACAAGTTATATAGATTGAAATTGCAGTGCGTGTTTAATTTCATTTACTTATTTATTACCACTATCATTATAAAATGCCATTAAACAATATTATGAACATGTCGTGACCGTGTCGTGTCAGGTTTTCGGCTTTCACTTGTTGCTGACTCTTCTTCCTGATGGTTTGGCCTTTAGATTCATTTATGGCCTGTCAGCACCCAATAAACTAAGCTCGTTGCCGTTGCCATGACAAATAAATAAATCGTTTTGTCGAAGCTCATTCCGTCAGTTATTCTTTCAGTTGCTTTCTAGAAATATCCCAAAAATCATACAATATTACAATGTCCTATTCAAATCGTAAGTTTTGTCGTAGCTTTTCAATGATTTGATTAATTTTGTTTTGCCTTAAGGTTATGGCTTTGATTTCCATTTGCCCGACGGCGGTTGGTGCAATCCCAAGAACGACATGTACTTCCGCCGTAGTGTCGAATGGGTTCCGGTGCGGAGTGCTGGTGTTGGACGCTCGTTTGCGATTACCAACGGTGTGATTTATCCGCGCGTCATCGGAATGCTGCCACGCTACGGTGGACACGTGCCCGGCGAGATCTTTAATGTGGGTCACTCCTTTGGACGCTCCACAATCGACGCTAAACGCTGGCTGGCCCTGCACCGCGACTAAATCGAAATCAATTACCAATGTTTATCACAAAATTGTTGTACTAAGTTTAAGCACCTACTAAATACTCTTATGGCATCTATAAAACATTTACGAGTTTCGCCTAAGCAGAGTGAGATTTAAATATAGCGCCAAGTAACAGAGTTGCCCCATCAATTACGTTTACTAAAGGAAACGTTCACAATGAGTCTGCACTGATATGTTATAATTTTTCATTTTGTCATTTCGACATTGTTAAGCTTTCGCTCTTAAATAATAAAACTTAGCTTTACTTATTTATATTACCTTTATTTACTGACTTACCTCAGCACAAATGAAGAAGAGTCAAATTTAGCGCCACACAACATCAGTGTTGCCCCATTTAATAATTAAACATTCAGATTGAGACGGTCACACTTCGTCTGCTCTGATACATGATGAAATTATAACAAGGTGATGAATTCGCACTCTCTCGGGCAACAATTTTGCCGTCAGCTCTCAGAGAGACTCTGACGTAAGAGAGGCGACAGAGATAGATATATAGAAAACATGTTTTGTTTGGTTTTCTATACTCTTCACTCATTTTCGTTTTGTGCGCTGTGCAATATATAAAATAAAAATAAAAAGCAATGGCATGTTTGTCTCCATGGTTCATGTTGCATTTATCCACATTTGTCTCTTCTTAATATCTCTGGGAACACAAACCAAACTCGAGTTTGAGCGACAATTTAATACAACCGCTTACTACGCCGTTTGCTTTCGTATTGAAAATCGTCGCCCCGAAAAAGAGGGCATGTCAAACGAATACATGACCTTTATATAATTTCATCATGCTCTGATATGTTGTTGATTTTCGCAATTTCACCATTACTTAGCTTTCTTTCTGCTTGAATAACAAAAGCATGAGTCTAACGCGTAACTTTTTAAATTGCAGACGTAATTTAATAAATATTTACAGCAGTAGCTTTAGTACAAGTGCAATTAAATCACAAAATGTGCAACAGGCGACAGGAACTAAGCGAATTTGCATTGTGGGCGCTGGTCCCGCCGGTTTCTATGCGGCACAATATTTGCTCAAACAGCTGACCGATTGCGCCGTCGACATTGTTGAGAAACTGCCAGTGCCTTTTGGATTGGTGCGGTAAGCGGAGAGAGAGAGAGACAGAGGGAGTTATTTTAATTGCTTGTGGTGTTATTATTGACACCATTATCAAATCCAAGGATTGGTCCAACTACAGAGCGAAAGATGCCATTGAAATAGTCTGTAAGAGTGAATGAAAATAAGAAAACTACAATAATGGCGGACAATAAAAGATGGCTGCTTACCGCCCACTTGCTCTGGACTCCATATGGGAGAGGGAGATGGAAAGGGATAGGGAGAGGGAGCTCCTGCAACAAGTGCCCACAAGCAGGCGGCAATTAATAAAGCGTCCGTCCACATCTTGAGCCCAGTGATAAATGCATTTGGCCACCGATCACTAGGTGCTTATATATATGTATTTAATCACTCTGTGTCGGCGTCGCGTGTGCATTCCAAGCATTTTCAAACTTATCAACTAATGACTTCTCGCATTATGCAAATCAACTGAAATTCCAGCTAGTGATAGAAATCGGTAGGAACATGGTGGAATTACTACAAGGTCACTTATTCCGATGTTTCAAGAACAGAAATCGATATCGGTGGATAAATCAAACAATCTCATCTCATGCGATACTTATATTTGTATTTAAATCACTAATTGCAGCTATGGAGTTGCGCCAGATCATCCCGAGGTCAAGAATGTCATCAACACGTTTACCAAGACAGCGGAGAATCCGCGCCTGCGTTTCTTCGGCAACGTGACGCTCGGCACGGACGTGACGCTGCAGGAGCTGCGAGAACGTTACCATGCCGTGCTGCTTACCTACGGAGCGGATCAGGACCGGGAGCTTCAACTGGATAATGAGGAAAAGGCGCATGTGATTTCCGCACGGAATTTTGTCGCCTGGTACAATGGATTACCCGGGGCGGAGCAACTGCAGCCGGATCTAAGCGGCCGGGACGTGACGATTGTGGGTCAAGGAAACGTTGCCGTCGACGTCGCTCGAATGCTGCTGAGTCCAATTGACAGCCTCAAGGTTCGCCATAAATACAGTTGAACGTGGGCTAATCTAATCGGGTTTCTCACAGCTCACAGATACAACGGAGTACGCGCTCCAGGCTCTGGCCGACAGCAAAGTGGAGCGTGTCCACTTGGTGGGTCGTCGAGGTCCGTTGCAGGCTGCCTTCACCATCAAGGAGTTGCGCGAGATGCTCAAACTGCCAAATGTGGAAACCTGCTGGCGGCCAGAAGATTTTGCGGGTAAATACTAAAGCTAGAAAGCTGCGATTCTAATCTTTGACTTCAACCACTTTTAGGGATTGAAGCACAGCTGGACAAGCTGCAGAGGCCACGCAAGCGGCTAACGGAGTTGATGCTCAAGAGTCTTGGGGAACAGAGCAGCCGGAAGGCTGGAACGATCAACAAACAGTTTCTGCCCATCTTTCTGCGAGCTCCCAAATCCATTGCAGAGCGTAAAATGGAATTTTCTATTACTGAGCTGAGGGAAAATTCAGCGGTGGCCACTGAGGCGACGGAACAATTGCCCGCCGATCTGATCCTGCGCAGCATTGGCTACAAATCCAGTTGTGCCGATGCTGGCATTAATTTTGATGCCCATCGCGGTCATGTGTGCAATCGGCAGGGACGTGTTCTCCTCAAGGAAAACGATTCCCAAGCTGCTGAGCCTGGCCTCTATGTGGCTGGCTGGCTGGGATCTGGACCAACAGGTGTCATTCTGACCACCATGAACGGTGCCTTCACGGTGGCCAAAACAATTTGCGATGACATTGCGGCCAATGCCTTTGACACGACATCCATTAAGCCCGGTCTCGTCATGGGCAACAACAGTCGCATTGTCACCTGGCAAGGCTGGCAGCGCATCGATAAATACGAAACTGAGGCGGGAAAGCCGAAGGATAAGCCGCGAGAGAAAGTTGTCAGCATTCCAGAAATGCTGCGAATCGCTGGCGTCTGATTCAATTTAGTTTTCCTTTATGTTTGGATCAAGTTAGTCGACGAGCTTAAAGAATTTTCTTGTGTACATTATTGTAAATATGATAATATGTTGCTATATGAAGTGTTTGTTTTTGTTTATTATATGTTTGGAAGAATTACTAAACAAAGCCAAAACAAACTGAAAAATTGAATTTTTTTTCTTCTAAATTTCGGTACTCTGTGGATTATCTGCCAAAACTTTTATATGCCAGCATTTCATTATTGTATTTAAATTGTGCTAAGTTAAATGCTAGGTTTCCAAATTTCCCGTGTTTTTTTTAATTAATTTGCAAAAATGGAGCAAACCACAACGCCCGAACCACATTTGGTGCCAGGGTAAGAGCTAAATAGGAATAGTCTACGATCTAAACTTGAATTGAAATGTAACCGCCAAATGTAAGAAGTACCAATATTAACATTTCTATACCGATACATCAAGCATCTTGCACTGATATGCTTAAAGAGTTATAGATACCCTAATAAGGCGGCTGCATTTAAAATTCAAATTCTATATTTGGACCTGCCTAAGTTCTCCATTGATAGGTATACCGGCCACTGTGCTCAGAATCGTGAACGAGTGGGAAAATCGTATGGCATCCAAACCCACAAGCTGCTCATCGATCCGTGTGTTAATCATGCGCCCGAATTAATCGTAGCGCCCATCGACGCGAAGCCCGATTTAAAGGACTATCCAACACAGAATGAACTCAAGATCCTGCATGATCGCGAGGAGTTTGTGGACTCGGTCTACAAGCACCCAATTATTCCAGGTTACGCCGGATTTGTGCCCAATCTGTTCACACAAACCGGCAAACGATATGTGGCAGCTGCATGCGCCGGAGTCGCCCAGCACGAGACGTTGATGCAGCGCTACCGTTGCGACAATCGCACTCTGCGACATCGGGATCTGCTCGAGAGTGGCAACGGTCTCTTCGAGCACAAGTTGAACGAGCGTCTGGTGAGTTTATTTAAAGGCTACAAATATTCCTAAACGCGATTCCAAAATTGGGACGGGAAGCAATTCTGGCTGTTTTTATATTTGAACTTCCCCCCTTTTGTTGATATCGATATTTCCTGTTGATCATCTATACTTATCGATATATTTTATTACCAGTATTTTTAAATGTTATTGTTAATTTTGAAGGTAGCTGCAATTAAATATATATTATTTTTCAGCTACCGGGAACTACTTATCGCGCGCCTTTGATACCGGTAACTGGTCGTTCCAAGGGCATCCGGGAGGAATCGTGTCCGCCAACCTCAGAGAAGTTGAACTACAGTAAGTTCACGACGCCTCATTTCCTGGATGACGACGATAAGGATAAGTTCATCATTAATGGCTATGCCGCCCACATTCCAATGGCTGTGACACGATTTGGGGAACCGAGCAAGGTGTTGACCCATCACGCCCTCTGCAGTTTCTCCAACTACATGTATAAGAAGAAGCGCGACAAGTGGTGCTGTGGCCAGGATTTGTCCACGCCCGCCATTCAGTGTCCCCCCGTTGGACACTTTGTGCTGTATCACAACAACCATGGCATGATTCCCAGCTATGCGGGACATGTGCCCGGACACTTGTACAAATACGGTCGCACTTACGGGAAGACCACTTATCATGCAAAGCGTTGGCTCGAAATCCATAAGGATCTTATGGTTCTGCCGGAGATTGCGAATTTGGATTATGAGTACTAGCTAAAGTGTCAGCATTCGCCCTTTGTGTAATCAACTGTCTAATTGCTCGGTAAAAATAAAAAGGCTGTATACATCAAATCTTTTTACTTCATTTCAAAATACTGGTTATCGATATTGAAAGAGTTTAATCGATAGCAACAATGTTCTGCTGTTATGGCTCTGTTATCATGTGTTGGTGGAACTGCTAAATTCAAATTAATTTTCCTTTTTGAAAACCTCCTAGCTAACCGTTAACCCTTTAATAGAAAAAGACGGATATAAATTTAATGCACCATTACAAAAATTTTTTCTTATTAATGAAAATGTCATTTTGTAATGAAAACTGAGTGCTCACTGTTAATGTAATGTTATTTTACAGTGAATATTAAGTTTGGTGCCAAATTAACCACAGTTGTGGTGTGTTGACACACAAACAACATATCCTCTCTCTATCTAGCTATTGCTTCTACGTCGTTGCAGCAGTGGCTAAGGAAAATAAGTTTTCGTCGAATTAAGGTGTTTTAATTACGCGAATCGTTGTCAATGCCGTGAACAATTATAGTTCAGTGCCTCAAGTGCTTGGCAAAAATGTAAATACTGCAGTTTTGACCACAGAACGCGTATAAAAATCCATGAACGCCAAAAGAAAAAAATCTCTTCCGAAACGAGCAATTCAAACACATACATAGTGCCGCACTGTTTTTACCATAGCGCTTATATTGGTACCGCAGTGAGTGTAAGCGAGTTAAACAGTACTGTACGGAGATAACATACATTTTTGTACCTACCTCTCTTTAAGTGGTGAGTTGAATGCCGATTATTGCACCCTGCACGCAATTTGTGGCGCGCGGCATATAAGTGCAGCATTGGGGCTGAAAGTAAAAAATCAACATGTATCTGAGATTTAGACGTAAATTTCTTGAAGTGGCTTATCAGCAAATGATAAAAATTGTGTTCGGAGCTTGGTTCAATGCATGCAAACTCCGTGGGTGAAGAATGTAAGGTTCAGGCAGGTCACAACACGGTCGGTGCGACCCTACCACAACTTGTTTATTAAAAGCGAACAAACGAATAAAAATAAAAACAAAAAAATACATATGTAATTTGTTGTAGAAGGTGAGATTTACGACTGCATGTTGAGTTGTTGCTGAGAGCACTCAAGAATGAGAACGTATAGAGAACTGGGAAAAACCGCCAAAATGGGTTGAGTTTGTTTTGCATCGATTTTCCGGTATGTGAATTTAATTTTCCATCAATTATAATATTGCAGCAAAAAATAGTAATTCGGAAATTGGAAATGAGTGAAACGCAAGGCATTGGGAGGGAGAGGGAGAGTGAGAAGGAGGCCACCCCCCACCACGACGCAGTGAAGAAGAGCAGTGAAGAAGAGAAGCAAAAACAAGTTGACGCTGCTGCTTCATCGGCAAGTGTTAAAGAATCCAAAGATATCGATATCGATAATGTGCAGGCACAGAACGATCAATGCTTAAGTGTTGTCAAACAGTTGAACTCCACAGTGGATATCAATACGTTGACTCCGTCGACACCTTCACATACGCCACCACAGCTGCTGGCGGCTGAAGGAACAACAACAACAGCAGCAGCAGCGTCAAGTGCAACATCAGCTGCAACAGCAATACCAGAGAATATATTATCGCCACCCAAGTCGGAGACACAAACGGATGAAACAAACACGGCTACGTCGACGTCTTGTTCGCCGGCATCGGAAGGTCAGCGATCGCCAGTGGGAGAAGCGCCACCAGTGCTAGTAAAAGAACCAACAACTCCAAAGCAACAGCAACAGCAGCAACTGAAACAGAAACAGGATCAGGCAACAACTGTTAATGGCAGCATTCCAAAGTCGGGCAAACCAGGTTAATAATACTACCATTACTATTACTACTACTACTACAACTACTCTTGGTACTACTCGTACTGCAACTATTGCTACTACTATTAGTACTACTCCTACTACTACTTCTAATATTGCTACTACTATTAGTACTACTCCTACTATCACTACTACTCTTGGTACTACTACTACTTCTAATATTGCTACTACTATTAGTACTACTCCTACTACTTCTACTACTACTATTTCTCTCTTCTACTTTAGTTATTATTTCTCCTGTTACTACTACTATTTCTTCCCTTACTACTACTCCTTTTTCTTCTTTTACTACTTCACTGTCTCTGCTACTGTTTCTTCTGTTACTACTACTACTACTATTCCTGCACTTCCTGTTTTGAATTATATTAATTAAATTGTTTCTATTTCTTAAAACAGCGCTTAACAAGAAACTAAATAAATCGGCATCCACATCGCCGCGAGCATCGCGTGCGCGGAAGCCAAAGGCCTTGCCCATGTACGAGAGCGAGATCAGCGACAACAAAGTGGGCATCAAGTTGTGCATCAAGAAGTCAGAGGCGACAACGACCACGACAACGACAGAGATGTCCACAGTTGGCGCGTCAGTCGCTGCATCCGTCGCGGCAAGGGCAACGGCGTCTCACAAACCAGCGGCGACTCCATCGAAACCAGCACGCAAACGCGTCCGCAAACCAAAGCCACAGGACAGTGACGAGAGTGAATATGAGCCGCGCAAGAAAAAAACTGGAGGCGGAGGCGGAGGCAGTAGCAACAACGGTGAACGTCAGAAAAAGATATCAACTCAGTCCGGAGAGGCGGACAATGAGCCAGAGGAGCAGAGTGCGTGGGGCCAGAAGTTGCCTGAGGAAGTGCTCTTTCGTGTAAGACAATCCAATCCCAAATAAGACCAAACATTGTAATCTATTGTATCTCATAGATATTTCAACTGGCTGTCGATAAGGAGGGCTGCCTGCCGACGCTGTTTCGACTGGGACGCGTCTGTTCGCTGTGGCGACAGGTGTCGCTGAGGCCGACGCTGTGGCGCACCATGGACTTGACCACCTGGATCAAGGAGAAGTATCGCACGGAACTCAAACTGAAGTGGTTTGTGGATAATCGATGCAGTGCCTGCACTGAATTGAATGTTTGTAAGTAATGTCGTTGCTATATTTACAGAATTTTAAATGTAAACTAAATGCAATATGTAATGTTTTAGCTAATTGGAAGATATCCGACATCAATTGCTTCCTGACCAAACTGTCCAATGGCTGTCCAAATCTGACGGGCATCACGTTATCCGGCTGGAAAGGTTTCACATCGGATCACTTGACGTTTCTGGTTGACAATATGCAAAAGTTGCAGCGCCTAGACTTGAGTTCCATCAATGTAAGCTAGTGTTTAGTTTAATTGATTGAATGATTAACTGATTGTGATCTATTTTCAGGTGGAGATGAATGCCAGCAAGAGTGCTGTTGGCGTCAACTCCCTTTGCAATGCACTCCAGACCATGGGCAGTCGATTGACCCATCTCTACTTGGCACACAATCGTCTGGCGGGCATACCCAACATTGTCAGCATACTTGCGGTGTGTGCAATTGATTAAATAATAATTAATACAACTTGATTAATTTAAAACATACTTCACACACTCTTCCAGACGCACTGTCCGAATCTAACGCTCTTGGATCTCTCAAATGTAACCACACAGGCCACATCTCATGGCGTGTTGTACATAGAAAAGCTGCAGCATGGTTGCCAAAACTTGAGGGTACTGCGAGTTACCAATTCACACATTACACCAAGCACAGCCGGAATGCAGGAGATTGTGAGTATTGAGTGCAAAAAATTAATGGGAGTATCTAGATGGGATATTCGGGAAACAGGATATATTTTTATATTATCTTATTTTTCTTATCTCATCTTTCAGATGGACTCGCCTGGGTTCCCCAATCTTGAAGAGCTTTCCGTGGCAGCTCTGACGGATGAATCGCGCATCATAAGCGATGATCATCTGCAGCGCATACTGAAGAGCAGCTCCAAGTTGAAGCTACTCGACGTTCGCAATTGCACGCGTCTGACGCACGAGAGTCTTATCCGTTTGCCCGCCTGGGATATCAAGCATTTGTTCCTCTCGGGCTGCTCGGTTACCCGAGACATGGGGTATGTTCCCAATGGCTAATGACAATTGAATCAACATTTAATAAATGTAACCTACATTTACAGATCGGGTCTGGAGTTGATTGCATCGAAGTGGGCACATAGTCTCATTGAACTCGATCTGGCCTGGGCAAATGTGCAGCAGCCCATTGATAATGCACTGCGTGCACTGGCCGAAAAGGGCAGTGAGTCTCCATTGGCGTAAGTAAATGAATTCAACATTCTATTTAGAAAATCATTCAATACTTTGTTATTCCCCCCTCAGTCATTTGAATCTTTGTGGCTCATCCGTTTCCGAGGAGGCAGTCAAGGAAATACTCACGAACTGCGTGCACATGAGCTCAATTAATCTGGCATCCTGCCGTGGACTGCCGCGTGGTGTGAAGCGCCTTATGCAAGGACCACAGGAGCTGCACGAACTGCGCGAGGTGCTTGGCGTGCAATTAAGAGTGCAGTCAGTTTAGAGACAACAGTCAGTCAGCAGTTTCGGAGTGGAGTAAATCAACCATCGTTATGTCGATATTGAGAACAATTTGACAATTGTTTCAGGCTAACGTATATGCACGGTGTAATTACTGATAAGGTGACGTATTCCGATTTACTACAAGGTGACGTATTCCGTTGTACCATTTGATCGCAACAACAACGTTTGCTTCCATGCTGTCAAAATAAAACGGGATTAAGTTATTATATAGCTAAATAATATAGCTACGTCACCTTGTTCTGATGTGTCGAGGCACCTTAAATAAAATTCATCCTTCGCAGTAGCGAATACGCCACCTGTAATCATTTCACCATGCCCGAAAAGAGAGCAGCTATGTTGAATACGTCACCTTGTTAGTAAATTCACCTCGGAACGGTATTTAATTTGTTGCATACTTCAATCGACTACAATGTAGCTATAATAAGGTGATGTGTACAACACTATTGTCCTCTTTTGAGGTAGCTGTTTTGACAGTATGAAAGCAACGTTGAAATTTCTGGCAAATTTGAGACCACAGCAAAATGCAATAGTCGAAAATCGCTTCCAATATCAATGCTTTGTATTTGTATTTCTAGGCCGTACCCTTGAGTTTTGTAAATGCAATATGTATTCATAATTTAGTTGTTTCGAATTTTTCCTGTCGCGAAAATCATTCACGTTACAAAATATCTACAAAAATATTTACAGTGATGATGATTGACATTCATTTTTTTTCCGCATGTATTGAATAGAACTTAGTAATTAAGCCACTGATGACCACTGTATGTTTGTAAAGTATGTATGCATATTTAAGAATAAGTTTATGATTAATTTGTATGTTTTTTGCAATACAAAACAAATTATTATATTATTAACAATAAAGTAGTCGTCAATTTAATGTCGCTAAGGCAATATTTGTAGGATGTTTTATCCCGATAAATTTGTAAATAAGTATTTTGGCGCTTAAGTATCATTTTTTAATGAAATTGAAAATATATATGCAATGATTTTGATTTCATCATACACGTATATTATTATACACACACCCACACACACACACAAATAAATAATAACAACAATTCAATTGTTAAGCATTATTAGAAGTTAAGAGAAGGCAATTAAAGGTACATTTAATTTTAAATAAAACAAATTTTAATATTCTGAATTGGTCTTTAATTAATTAATGGAACATCCAGGTAATTCTCAACAGGGATTTCAAATAAATAAGTCAAACCCGAAAATGATCTACATATGTAGTTAAATAAGAAACTCTCTGATATACTTTAAACTGTCATTTTAAAGGTATGTTTTTGTTTAATTAATTTAATTATAATTATAACTTATAAATTTTTATTATTTATTTATTTACTTTCTGGTAGAACGTAAACTTGCATATTTAGCAAGTTTACGTTCACCAGAAAGTTGTAGTTATAGCTAGCCAGAATTCCCGCTGACATCTGTTTTCGAGCAACTCCGCAAATGGACTTTGAAATAAGCCAGATTTGACGGGGAAAAAAATGTTGTGGCACCACTAAAAAATACATAATACAGATTTTCACTAAATAATTTTTTATTTCAATTGTGTACGTACATATTTTGCAACACGTTATGGGTTCATGATAAGCAAGTTATGTATGTATATATGTATGTATGTCGTTAACTTTACAAAACTAATGTACTACAACAAATTCGCATCGCCATCATCGCATCGCTTGATCTATTTCTTCAGCTTGTCAACGTCCTGAATGTAGTCGGTAGCAACCTTGACAATAACGGCACCTGCGCCCAGACCTGCCACAGTTGCCAACAGTGAATTGTCCTTTGGCAATGCCGACTTGATCAGTGCCCAGGCGAGAACTGATCCCATGCTGAACAGTGTTGCTCCAAGTACTGCATACACTCCGCGTTTGCTGTTCTGAATATCCCTCAAGTGTGGACGGCCGTAAATGTAGAAAGCACTGCCGACGACGGCGGAAATTAGAAATACATTTGTCAAATCCTTTTTGGGCAGCAGCTTGGGAACAATTTGCGGATTCATGACGTTGACGCTCAGTGCTCCATAGCTAACGAGGCCGTGCAGTGGTATATAATAATTGAAAACGTTTTCTTTTGTGAACGGTTTCAAACCCACTTTCTCGCAAATAGTACAGGCGTCTTTATTTTGTGTGTCGGCCATTGTTTTTAAATTTATTGGTTGCAACTTGCAATAAATGCAAAAAAGTGCTGCTCCTCTCAGTTATGTAAATGTCAGTGTTGCGAAACGCTTAAAATAAAGTAAAAATTATGCCGGTGGCTCGGATGAATCCGATTAACTTAAATTATAACAGACGTAATAAATCTGAATGTGAGTAATTTTAAGTTGTGTTTACTATATATGTGATTAAATAAATATAACGTACATATTTGTCGAAATACACAAATTAATACAATAAATAGCCGGCAGCTAAAAAACATAGTGGCAATATTCCATTTTGAAACAGCTGCTGCCAAATATCCATTAATAATGTTAACTATGTATTTATGACCTCAAACGTAATTTTCATTTGCTTTTCATTGAATGTTTAGATTTACTAGCGTTAATCGTATTATCACAAGTAGCCTTAAAATTGCTTGCTTTTGAAGCTGCCGCGTTGCCACACATTAACAAAATGTGTTCCTATCAAACAATTCGATAATATTTTATCGGTCAGACAAAATATCGGGCATTGGTCGAAAATCATAAAAAGTGCTACATTTTTTTTGCAGGATAAGAAATAAATGAATGCGCGTATTTAATGTGCAGAAGTACACAAATTCAACGTGAAGTCAACGCAAATAACCCGCTACTACGACAGAGACAGAGGCTTGGGCCGTGTGAGACATGTTGACGCACAAAACTTGCCAGGCACGAAAAAAAATGCAGGTGAGTTTAATATACGGATAATGCCCCAATAAGAAAAACACCGGGTTGTCGGTATGGGTACGGAATGTTGTAGGTGTAATACTCGAACATTTGCCACTAATTGAATTATATTGTTTAATGATTTGTATTTTCTTTCGATTTAGGTTTCCTTTGTGATACGAGACGCAGAGGAAAAACAGCATAGGAACGGTGTTAACGCGCTCCAATTGGATGCCAACAATGGCAAATTGTATTCGGCGGGTCGCGATGCCATCATACGTGTGTGGAATACGCGAACGGAGTCGAATGACAAATACATTCAATCCATGGAGCATCACAACGATTGGGTCAACGATATCGTGCTCTGCTGTAACGGTAGAAATTGTAAGTTTTTCTTTAAAGCTATTCCAAGGCATGGTGTAATTATAACAAGGTTACGCGTATTCACTCAACACTGCCTCTTTGAGGTCATTTTTATTTGGTAGTTCAACAAACTATGCTGTGAGTGGTGGCCAAAAAATAAAGTGAAACTATAAATTGTAGTATTTAAAGATTTCAAATGTATTTAAAAGGGCAATAGTGCTTATTGCTTTATCTCTCACGACAAACCGCGCTCAGTGTGGTGAACAAAATGTAAAGCATGGTGAAATTACTGTAAGGTATTCTGTTCACCACAGAGCTGCTCTCTCTGTTTGAAATTCATCTTGACACCTGAAGTAAGGTGAATACGTCACACCTTCTTATGTTTACACCATGGTTACAAGCTGAAAAGTATTTGTAATTAATTTGTATTTCCAATACAGTGATCAGCGCCAGCTGTGATACCACAGTCAAAGTGTGGAACGCCCACAAAGGCTTCTGCATGTCCACGCTGCGCACGCACCGAGACTATGTCCAGGCGTTGGCCTATGCCAAGGATCGGGAGCAGGTGGCCAGTGCTGGGCTGGACAAGGCGATATTTCTGTGGGACGTGAATACGCTAACAGCGTTAACTGCCAGCAACAACACCGTGACAACCTCTAGTCTGACCGGGTCCAAGGACTCGATCTACAGCCTGGCCATGAATCCCTCCGGCACAGTTATCGTGAGTGGCTCCACGGAAAACATCTTGCGCATTTGGGATCCTCGCACTTGCATGCGCAGCATGAAACTCCGTGGACACACGGAGAACGTACGCTGTCTGGTTGTGTCGCCGGATGGCAATCAAGTGGTCTCCGGCAGCTCCGATGGCACCATCAAGGTGTGGAATCTGGGCCAACAGCGATGCATACAAACGATCCATGTGCACAAGGAGGGCGTGTGGTCTCTTTTAATGAGCGAGAATTTCCAGTACATCATATCGGGTAGTCGGGATCAAAACATTATCGTAACGGAAATGCGAAATCCGAGCAACAAAATGCTCGTGTGTGAGGAGAAGGCGCCAGTGCTCAGTCTGGGCTATAACATTGACAAAACGGGCGTGTGGGCGACCACCTGGAACTCGGACATTCGTTGCTGGAAGCTGCCCATGTACGACAGATGTACGCTCACCTCTGGCGGCGGCATGGATGCCCAATGGACACAGGGTGGCACCGAATTGGCCTGCATTAAGGGAGGAGCTGCCATCAAGGAGTGCACCGTGCTAAACGATAAACGTTATATCATTACAAAGGACTCACAGGAACAGGTTGTGGTCTATGACGTGCTGCGTGTGGTCAAGAAAGATGATCTCGGCCCAGTCGACTATGAGGAGGAAATCAAGAAGCGTAATAAACAAGTCTACATTCCAAATTGGTTCACAGTTGATCTAAAAACTGGCGTACGTCTCTGATTCTTAATCACAAACATTTAATTGAATTTCTTATTTATTTTGTATTAATTATAATTTATTTGTGCAGATGCCAACGATAGTTTTAGGCCAGGAGGAGGTTGACTGCTTTGCGGCTTGGGTGTCCATTGAAGCCGGCCTACCGGAATGTGATGAACCGACGACGGAGATAAAGGTACGTGCACTCTAAATATATTTCAAGATTACATTAAGAGTACAACTCAAATATTGTCAAATATTTCAGATAAACTATGGAAAACTGCTGCTTGAGGCACTGCTCGAGTATTGGACGCCACCGCACAGTATGCCACCGAATGACATAGAGCCGGATGTCCGTGGCAACGGTTACTTTCAGGTGCCCAAACACACGCCTGTCATATTCAGCGAGGTGGGTGGCCGCACCGTGTGTCGACTGCTTGTCCGCGACGCTGCAGGGGACAGCGAGAGCACTTTGCTCCATGAGACGGCGCCGCAGTGGGTGACGGATGTTGTCATCGAACGGAATATACCCAAATTTCTGAAAATACCGTTCTTCCTGCAACCCCATCCACAGATGACCAAACCAGAGCGTACTAAAAAGGTGAAATTCAAATTAAAAAATTTCTGACAATGTCAATAATTGATTGATTTTCTGTGCAGGATCGCCTGGTGGCTAATGAGTTTATACAGTGCCGCAAGGTGTGCGAGCATGTCCTCGAAAAAGTGCTTAATGCAGAAACAACTCCCAGCGGCGGCGGCGGAGGAGGAGGCAACAATGCGAACAACTCGTTGCAAAACAGTCAAAGCGACGCCAACTCGGAGGGATCTCAGCTGCCAGCCGAGGAGCGTATTGAGTTGTGGTGCAACGATGTGGTAAGTACAACATAATCACCATGTCAACTAATTTGTATTACAATTTAATATATTTTCTATTCCTCAGGTCGTCGATCCGAATATGGATCTTCGCACAGTTCGGCATTTTATATGGAAGCAATCGACTGATTTAACATTTCAATATAAAACAAAGCAAAACTTTAACTTTGATGGTAAATAGTATTAAATGTCAGCACACGTAATACACACACACACACACAGACGTACACCGAGAGAAATTGATGATAATTTGCTTATGTTATAGTCTAATTGCTAGTTGTATTTATCCATTTATCCAATAGGTTCAATCGGTGATAGTTTGGAGCGCGTCACTCGCAAATATTGAGCGCCAGATCGATCAGATTCCCATTCAGATCAGACCAGAATATTGTGCTTTACCTTATGGCGTTGCTTTACCCAAAATCAAGAGACGCATGTGATCTTTCGTTATTAAATGATCAACCATTTGTGTTTGTTCCGAAAATATGTATTTGTAATTTGTGTTTTGTTTTTCATTCAAGTTCATTAATTTTTATTTGCTCAAAACACTTAGAGTAAAATACACGAGCATGGTTCATAATATTTTAAATGATATTATGGTGTTTCTTGTTTGTTTGTCAACAGTACATAACATTTTAAATATATACATATATATATCTGGATTCACACATTTATATAAATACCATTACATAAATACACAGATAGAAAACATGAACAACATCGTCTTCAAACAAGTTTTGTAAAAGCATATAATTAATAATAATTAATATATATATAGCATGTATGTATGTCATATATTATTCAGTTGTTTAATTAGATTCATTTACATATAATTCTAAGTATTCTGTTATATGATAAATTAAACATAAACATAAAAATAATGAAACAATGCAATTGTAGAAAACAAAAATATATATAAACGCATATATGCAGCCAATTTGTACATAAGTAAAAACGATGATAAATGAATACATTATAAAAATCAATCAAAAGATCTTATTAAATTATTTGGAAATCAAGCTTGGCTTTTCTTTCCGTTTACGTTAATAATGCAATAGCACATCTCTTATCACTACAACAACGGTTTGTCTTATATTTTTATACTTTTAACTTGATATTCTCAATATCTAGCCGAAAAAATGAGAGATAAGCCTAAAAATATCGCTATTTTTTTTATCAACAGCCCTGTTAACTGTTTCTATTTAGATGATCTCTTCACCTACGCACTCTGCCTGCAGGAATTGGCCTGGAATAAGTCTCGAGAGTTCTTAGGACTAAAAGTAAATGTTGCTTCAATGTTGCTGGTATCATGTAGCCGTTAATATACTGTCGTGGCTCGTTGACCGTACGCTTTAGCCATTTGACAATCAGCCACAAACAATTGTCCTTAAGCGAACGCAACGGGAAGTGTATCAACACCTGACTGCGCACATCACGTAAATCCTCCAGTGGACGCTGTGGATCTAGCGGGACGCGTACGCGCACAGGGTAGAAAACTCGCTGGGACCGCACATGCATTCGTTCGCCAGTGTAATAGTCGCGAAAGAACCATGTATGCGTATTGTATGTGTTTACACGGACCTCTTCAAATGGCTTCAATGTGTATTGCATATTTTCGGTTTCGCGCTCTCGCACCCAAAACAAATCGACTGTCCGATGAGTTGTGTTGACAAACATCACGTACACCTCGACTTCGTCTTGCCGGGCTTGTAGTAGTCGCTGCAAGTTGCGGTTGTTGAGTGCAATCAGACGATTCACCTCAAACTGATTGCCGGCCATTGTTAGCAATCAGCGATAGAAACTCTTTATGTTATTTCAATTTGTTAAAAACTTTTGAAGCGTACAAGTGTGTATACTATCTTCTTCTTTCTTTACCATTCACATTTGCGTTAGTGTTGGGTTGCTCATGAGTGAGTGAACAAAAAAGAGTTGCTCCCTGAAGTGAGCAAGTGAACATGTTCCTTCCAACTTGCTCTTTTTTGCTCAGTTGCTCAGTCTTGTTCAGTTGCTCTGTTTTGCTCTTTTTTGTTCAGTTGTTCGCTTAAATGTTCTTATTCTTTAATTCCTTTGCGCTCTGAATTCTGTTACGGCACTTTGCGTATATTCGTTAGCTCATTTTGGAGAAAAGTAAGTATAAAGAAGTGTAGGGGAAATTAATACTTTCACTACTTTACTTTTTAATTTGGTTGTTTGTTATGAAAGGAATATATTATCATTATTTTATTTTTAATTTTGTAACTGTAGTTTTATGTACATGTAAAATATATTATACATAATAAAGTGATGAATCCGATTTAAATTGAAAGTATGAAATGTATAACGTATGAAATTTTTGATTTGTTGAGTGAGGGACTTAGAGAGCAGTGAGTGAGCCACTGAGTTACTGAACAAGTGAGTGACTGAGCAACTGAGCAAGTGAGCAACTGAACAAGTGAGCAATCTGAACAAGTGAGCAACTGAGCAACTGAACAACTGAGCGATCTGAGTGAGTTGACTCACCTAAAATAAAAGAGCAAGTGAACATGTTCACCTAAATGAGCAATGTTTACCCAACACTAATTTGCGTCACGTTTGCCATAATTGGCGTTTTTGCGCCAAA
>JBAMBK010001917.1:0-24603 GCA_037043435.1 Drosophila suboccidentalis
TGGTTAAAATTTTGGATATTAATAAAAATTCAAAAAATAACATTCAAGGGTGCCACAGAAATCGCTTTCGTTTGAATTTCACTGGAATTTGTATGAAATTTAAGTGAAATTTAAGCGAAAGCGATTTCTGTGGCACCACCATTATTTTCATAGCTATAAATTAAAAATTAAAAGTATTTTTTTTATTCATTTTCCAACGTTTTTTGTTAGATTAGCGCGTCCAATCTAACAAAAAACTTTGAAAAATTAATAATAAAAATACTTTTGATTTTTAATTTATAATTATGAAAATAATGTTATTTTTTGAATTTTTATTAATATCAAAAGAAAACAAAATTGTAAAAACAACTATTACTTCCTCTTTCTGATAAATAAATAGTAAAAATAAGTATAGTTTTTCATATTAAGGCAAGTAAAAAACTTAAAAAAATAAATATAAATAAATTAAAATATATTCTGTTCTCTTATTTATTTTGAAAAAAATTAATTATGAACGATTCTGAGTAATAAAATGTGAATATTTTTGATTGACACATCACGCATCTAGATTTTCATTTTTTAAAACTCCAAAGTGAATGATATAGCAAGAGCGTACCAAAAAAAAAAATAAGATGTGCCAAAGAATGAAAAACCGAAAACACATAAAATACGTGGCGCATATTAAATTCTTATAAAATCAGGACGCAGGATACGCGGCAATGTGCGATTTCGAGGACATGCGGTAGGGGCGACTAGGGCGCTATTGTTGTAGATACTTTTATGATGCTACCTCCGATGCCATTGTCTCCCCTCCCCTCCCGCTGCCTCTGTCTCTCCCTCTCAACATCTCTCTGCCTCCTGCTGATGCCACGCAGCGCAATATTAAAAACTTGTTGCTAATAAAAGATACGGATATGGCTGCCAAAGCAGCAGTTGATCATCATCGTCCTGCTCTGGATGATGATGATGATAATAATATGATGACATCAATGACATTTGCTGCGGTTCAATAAATTCGCAAGCGGCTGGAAAGAATAGTCATATATAGGTATATACTCGCATACTCGGCACATCATCATGTTTATAGCGCCTAAGTAGGCTGGGACAGACTCACTGCGCATTTAATTGTTATATGTACATATGTATGGATGGGATGGAATGGCAATTGTCAACACGAAACGCTTCTCATTGAGGCCCATTCAACAGCCATTGACGACACCGCTGGGACACCGCTGGCGTTGGGTTCAGCTTTGACTAGGTTTGGATTTGGTTTACGCTTTGGTTTTCTCTCTTTCTATTTTATTTCTCGCATCGGCTCGGGGTGTTGTTTAGCTGCCGGATAATCCGTTGCATGTTGCCGTTGCGCCGTTTTTGATTAAAATGACATGACACTCATACACTCACACTTGTATACCATTTACAGCTCTGATTTGAATTTGAATTGTCTATAAGCTGCTCCCACTGACTGCTATATTTGAAGTGCCAAAAAGCGCACTTTGCCCACTGCCTGTTTTTTTTATTCATCCTTTTTTTTTTTGCATATTGTTGAGTGCGCGTTTTAGTGAAAGGATGCTAGTGCTATTTGTTTAGCCGCTTAGTTTAGCATTTACCATTTGCCCATTGTTCTAAGCCAAATAAATTGTGGCTCGATTTATGCCTAGTCCACAAGCCGTTTGAACTTTTTGTGTAAGCCTGTTTGCTTTTTACAGGCAATGGCTTTGCAGACACTAAATCTGGCTTTTGGCACTACTATTTATTCCTACATATTCAAGTATTATTTAAAGCGTTATTGGCAAATATTTCGACATATTTATTCTAAATCAAATAATAGATTCTTATTAAATATCAAAGAAGTTACACAAGTTTTTTATTTTCTTTGGCTACTTTTTTCCCAATTTCCCAATCGTCTTATTCCACAAAGGGATGTTGCATTGATAGGGAACCGACGTTATCAATTACCACGAGGTGCTGAAAAGTCTGGTGCAGCCAAGCACGACAGTCGACGACTTCATCGCTTATGTGAATAATACGACCTGTAGTTAATAAAGAATTAATATTTATTAACTAAAATAAAACATGAGAGAAAGGTTATTTTTGCAATGCCGAAGAGTTGATACCCTTGCCGAATTTTAAATTTTGTCAGAGTTTACAGGAAGTACCAAATGCACAAATTTAAAGTTTGGTTGGGATATCTGAAGAAACAGCAACGTTTTCAAACTCGATCCTATGACATAGTATATATATGTCTATAATAAATATTTGGCAAATTTTGTCCAAATTTAATTCGGATGTATGGGAATATCAATAGTATAAATTGTGAGATTGGCTTTCTTAAGAAACAAGGTTGTTCAAACTAAAGATTGATTTCGAATGTATTATGTTTAATTTATGGCTTACAAAATTAAATAAATTGTAAAACTTAGTATACAGTCGAACTTCCCTAACTCGAATCCCCATTATCCTAAGATAAAGTTCGACTTAGGGAATTATTTTTTTAAGTCTTTTAACAGAAACTACAATTTCATTTATTCATAAATACATTTCAAATTGTAAACTTTTCTTCTTATTTTCAACAAAAACAGATTCCAGTTGGTTCAAGACGAGTCAATATTCTCAAAAATTGGTTTTTTTCATTCTTTTGCTGTATCCAGAAGAAGTTCCCAATTCAAATGTCATCATAATTAATTTTCTATTTTTTAAAATAATGAAACCTGTTTTCGCTGAGAATTCCTTTGCTTATAAGTTTGAGTTTTTAATAATTGATTTTAATAATTTATATAATCTAGCGCTGATACGCTAACAAAGAAGTACATAAAGTACGTCTTTCCTGAAGCTCATTCACCTATGTAATTGTTGATGCAATATTGTATCATATTACATAACCATATGGTAAGGTACATCAATATTATATATCCAAACGAGCCGGTAACAAAAGCATAAAACAGAAACGAAAAAAAATTCAAAATTTATTGGGGATTTTTCCTAAGAATTCGACTTACAGAAGCACGGGCCAATATTTTTGTTCGAGTTATGGAGAAATTCGACTTATGGCAGTTCGAGTTATGGAAGCAATTGTATGAAGTTTGCTCAGTAAACGCTATTGCCACTCGATTTTGTTCGAGCTAGAAAAATTGGGGAAGTTCGAGCTAGGGAAGTTCGACTGTATTAAAATTATAATAATGTTTGTCGAATATAAATGCAAATGTTGTTTGTGACTAGTGCATAAATCTATAAAAATTTCCTTGATGAATTAATAAATAAATAAATTATGACATAATGATAGAACCCTCTGCAAAGGCATAAAAGAGATATCATCAAACTGTTCTTACCTAGTATGGAGCGGTTACTCGAGAAAGAGTCGTCCAGTGGATTCACAGCCTGGCTGAGCACACGATAGGCATATTGGAACGCCTGTTTGATGGCAACAATTCTGGAGCTGCCGCGTCCCAGGTCGTTGCCGGGCTGCAGGGGATCGGGAATGCACAGAGGTGAGCGTAGATTGCCACGCATGAAATAACCGCCGCCATTTTCAATAGATATTTCAATTTGCGAGTAATTAAAGCGCAGTCCATACAGCTCAAAGAACTCAATAAGCAGAACGCCAAAGTTAGTTTTCTTATTGCACAAATGGCGCGAATGGAGTTGCAGAAAGCTAATGCACATCATGATTAATGAATAGGACGAGATGCCGCCAGAGAAGACCTCGTTTAAGCCACGTTGCTGTAGGAATTGCTTGAGGACCATTACCAACTTGCCAAGTCCTTGATATTCGCTCTTTAGGAACTTGATCAGCTCTGCGGACTGTACACCGTTTTGCATATTGAAAGATATGTCCACTTTTATCTTGGTTTCACGGTCCGTAAATTTAATAATCGGCACTTGTGCCTTATCCACCACAAACATTGTGCTACTATCGGTAAAACCACGATCAATAAGCTCGGATTCCAGAGTGCGCAGTGGCAGCTTTTCCCACAGGCCTGCGAATTGAGAGGGAGAGTGAAAGAGAGGGGCATCATCGGTATGTCTCTTCTGTAGCTACTCACCTATCACAACAATATCAATATCCGAGTTGGGCAACAGCAATCCCGACCGAAAGGAGCCAAAGATCTCAACCAGAGCCTGTGGCCACAGATCGTGGATCAAGTTCTCAACGCGTTTCACAAGTTCGTTGCGTACCGCGTGCTCACATGGGGTCGGCAATATATACTGATAGAAATGTTCGATCTCCTCGTGCAATCCAATCACGCCGTCGCCGTAGTTGTAATCCGGATTTCGCCAGGGGCAATTTCTGTATTTCGACATTCTTTCCAATTGAATATTTATTTACTCGAAATATAACGAAACTTTCGCAGATTCTAGATAATAAAAGTTAAAGCGCTGCCACCTGTTCACAAATAAGTCGTTCGTTTCAGGTTCCACACAACATAAGCTTTAGCGTTGCCACCTGTTTTTCAGAGCACTGTTCTCAAATATCGAACACTCTCAGCTTAGAGATGCACACGTGCCACTTTCAACAAGACACGAGTATTAATCGTCAAAATGATATTTGATAATTTAAGGCGTGTTCTCACTGCTTTACAAACGCTTCACAAACGATGCACAAAGCAGTTCACAACGTCACAAGGCAATGTGAACACTAAATGCATAGTCACAAAATTGTGAAGTCACAAAAATGTGACAATCCAATGTAAACACAACTTTCACATTCTGTTAAACATTTTTTGCGAAGGAGGCTGACACAATTTTGATAAAAACTATGTTAACTCCTGTTAAAGTTGAAGCAGCTCAAATAAGCCCAATCCCATTGTGAAAAGCACATCGAGCAAGTTGGTTTTCTTCCACATTTGTGATAACATAAACGTCAAAGCTAAAATTTTAATTATTGGTTTTATGTACTTTAGCATTGTTTTTGATTTTTCTGGTAGAAATGGATTCAGAATATGAAGCTGAGCTTGCTGCATTGGCGGTCATTGGGCTGTGGCTTCTAGAAGACGATGATGATCAATCCAAAGCAAAGCGCAGCAGCTAGGAAAAGAGGGGATGTATGCGAAGTTAAGTGGAGAGCTGCAAAGTCTTCCGTTAAAATTCAAAAACTATTTGAATATATTTTTTATATATATATTTATAATATATTTTTTCAAAGAAATTAAATCTTTTTAATTGGTGCAAAGTGACATTTTTTTGTTTTTATTCATTTTGTGGAACTTGTTATTGTTCAATTCCGAACATTTTGTGAACATTTTGATTCCTTGTGATTTTTTGCGATGCTCTTTACATTGACTGGTAGTGTTTACATTGAAGGCTTTCACAAGGCTTTCCACAATTTTGTGAAGTACAAATTTTGTGTTGCCAATGTAAACACTTTGACGTATTTCCCAAATCATCAGAAAGCATAACAAAATGTGATTTCACATTGCGAAGCAATAAGAACCCTGCTTAAGTTAATAATTTAGAATATATTAGGTTAATTTCTAGAAACTGTTTTTAAATCGTTAATTATTAAATTTTTTCTTTATTATTCGACTGGGATTTATGCATTTACACAGATTTTTTTAAGAACTGATTATATGAGCAGAAAAGTAACCTTAAGAGGTAAAATTTTAGGCTTACATTTCAGGTGTTCACTTGACCCTAGCAGCGTTGCAGGTTGAAAACGTTGCAAGCTTTTTGCGAGGACAGCGCTTCTACTCTTCTTAGACTGAACCGATTTTCATAAGTATTATTTTTTGATCATGATATCATAATATCAATTATGTAATATGATTTTTATAAATTTAAGAGTGATTTAAGGAAATCATATTTCTATAATTTTTCAGGTGTCCAATTCTTTAACACTCCACTCTATGTAAATGCGATCAACAAGATGTAAACCTACAATTGACATAAAAAACCAAATTCTTTGCCTAATTGCTACCAATTCAATGCCATTAAAATGCCAATCAATTATTAAAAATCCACATGAATAAACATGTAGAACGTAATTATGATAATTGCTGTAAATTGCATATGCCCGAAAAAAAAGTGAAAACAAACAACAACAGCAGGAAGTCATACGAGTTAAGGAAAACAGAAAAAGAGTAGGAAAAAAATACCAGCTATTGTCTCCGGCACACTGCAGGGCGGCTCTAGGGATTTTGGATTTAGCATGTGAGCACCGAGCATCGAGTACCGCCCATCGTTCCAATGAAACGCCCACGCCCACGACCACGCCCACACCCAGTCCGTTTTTGGGAAGCCGCAAACACACATGGGAATAAACGGCTGAGACTTGGATTTCAACACCAAACTTATTACAGATTCTGACGTTGAAATTACTTAATCAAAGTTGGATTATCTGCAGAGCAGCTCAGGCAAGTAAACAGGACGAAAAAGATTTGAATTGGGGAATGGGTTTGGACATTGGCCCTGGGCATTGTATGGCTTTCATTTGAATTAAAACCGCCAGCGCCCGAAAGTCGGCAGCAAGTTTGACAGATCTCCTGCAAATGCCGGCAACAGCATGGGGCATTTGGCACACATATGTACTACTTGTATGCTCGTAATAAGTATAAGTATATACACAGAAAAAAATAATCATTCAGAATATTGTTCTTTAATTAACACAATATATGGATAAAATGGCAACCAATCAGCATCATTATAGTCAATAAAAAACCTAAGGCATTTGAATTCCCTGAAAAAAGTCTTAAAGAACAGCGATGGTCAAAATATTTGAGAAGATGGAATTCAAATATTGCATTTGAATTAAGATTTCATACTTGGTTTAAGAAAATCTGGGATTACCGAACATCTGATTTTTTTTGCGGAATTCCTAATCTTTTTTTCAGTGTACCAACTGCCAGTCTCTTAAAGCTTCTCCAACTCCAATTCTACGCTCTGCAGTCAGTACAGGCTCAGCTGAACTAAATTAAATTCCATGTCTAATGCTCGCACAAGGATTAGGCCAAACAACGCCTCATCACCTCGTCGCCTCAGACGGGTAATATTAAATAATTTTCCTTCGGCTTCAGCAGCTCACACACACATAGACATACTCACACACACAGACACACTCAGGACACATATGCCATGAATTCGTTCATTGTTTTGCATCGAGTGGAGTGCCAGGCTGTCCCAGGCTGTATCAGGAGCACTCGTAGCCACAGATTAAAGTCTCCCGTGGTGAACTTAATATAAAAGCGCAGGACGAGCCAACCAGGACAACGGCAAGAGAGAGAGAGAGATAGAGACTATTTACGTAGGTAGAATGTTCAGCTCAAATCTTTTTTCGAGTGCGAGACATTAGCAGCAATAGAGCAACAACAACAACAACAACAACTGTCAGCCATCGCACACAGATAACGCATATATTTACTTGTGTTGGAGCATTCGAGTAACAGGACTTATTTTACTTATATATTGCATGGTGCAGAATACCGAAAGCCCCAGTAAACTTATCCCTCCCCCCCCCCCCTCTCTTTCTCTTCACAGGCCAACAAAAACCATTGGACAGAGCAAAGAGCTCGCCAAGCGCCAAATAATCAAAGGACTTAAGTCGGCTCAGCCGTTCAAAACCGCCGCAGCTTTTGGGGTGGAGTGTACCCAGTAAAAAAAAAAAATTATAACACTGCATCAGCGCGGGGGGCATCTTGGGAAATTAAAGACTGCTATCAGACCTTTTTTCTGGGCAGTCAGGAGGTTTTCCCTAATACAAATAGTTTGAAAAGTGTCTAAAGTTTCATATTATTTAGAAAATTCGCAAAGTATAAGCGATATCATAGAAACTAAACGCAACTATTTAGTTTTATTTATTAAATAATAATCAGATTAATCTATTTTGTTTTTTTTTTTAATATTGTTTAATAATATTGAACTAAAGAGAAAATTCTAGCACACAAAAATTTAATTTAATTATGAACAGAAAAACATTTATGAAACAATTTTTTGTGAGTCAATTAGCTAGTTACAAAATGTTATAATATTATCATTTTATATTATTAATTGCTGTACATTTTTCGGCAATCAAACAATTTTAATTTGTATTATTATAAAAGAAATATATATATTTTAAATAAACCAATTTTCAGTCTATGAATTTAAATAAAAAAATTCAATATTATGTTATTAATAATATTAATATTAAAAAATAAAAAGCTACTAACTTAAAATTCGTAATGATTATTTTAGGATCATCAAAATTAATTTCTTATATGATTGAAGATGTTCTTACCTTCTTGTAACTTCTAAAAGACTTTAACGTTGCAGATCAGATAAGTTTTCCCACATTTAATAAACGATATAATTTACATTTATATGCATTGATTAATATAAATAATTATCTAATTTCTGATGCCCTTGAAGTAATAAGTGCCAAAAATTACAATCCATTGCAGAACATTGAAATGCGTACCAAACGATATGCCCAAGAGACACGAGTTCTGTATATCTACTCCGATAAACTTCATTATACACCTGAAGACCAAACTGGACATTAGGACTAGGATCGGCATAAACTGCCAGAGTTTCGAGATGGGTCTTCCACGAAAGATGACAAATTGTGGAAGATTCTCATCGGGTTGAATATCATTGTATAATCCATCGCCCGCACCAATCTGGTTGGCATTTGATCGGAGTTCAGGGGTTATGGTCATCAATACATCTATTTCGGGCTGCCCTTCATTTCTGTGTGCCTCGGCCAATCCATTCGTCAGTCTGGCAGGATGTTGCAGAATGGATGTTGTATCCAAAAAATGTTCATTTGGCATTTCCATATCTTTCGTTGAATTTTTAATAAAATTTATATTTCTAAAATTTAGGTTTTGTTGTGAGTAATTTTCAAATGAACACTGACAAATTCATTGCTGAACAGCGTTTAAATTTAATTTTAACTGCAAATGTTACTTCTTTTATATGAAAATCTTTACATGAGTATATGTTTGAGATAGTCGGCTCCTTTATTATTTGAAATTTAATGAGTTGCATTTTTAATGAAGCAAAAAACGGCAATTACTCAGATTTATCAACACTATTGCAAAAGCAGATGATAATATGGGAGTACCTTTTAGAAGCAAGGTTGGGAAGCTGCAGCTCAGAACGAGCATAAAATCGCTTAAATGCAAAACTCATTAAAATAATTGCAAAATGCAAAAGTATAACAAACTCGTGGAAGGGTTTGAGGAGTGGGTTTCGGGCGATGAAAACACAGAACGCACACTCATTAAACCAACCATAAATAATTAACAAAACAATTTATTTTCAAGGATATATGCAGGACGACGAGCATGTGGAGTGAGAGAGCTCCCTCGTTGTCCCCTGTCTATAATTGCGCCGCATTATCCCTGAGACTGAGAGAATGCATTCCGTACGCTCTATGCAAACTTCAAAGCTCATTTATGTGAGCGTCTGAGGATGGCAAAAAGATGAAAAGCCAAAAAAAGTCTGTTCTGTGCACAATCTGGTTGGCAAGCAAGCAAACAAACAAACAAACAAACAAACCCGCCGTCTCGAAAGTCAACAAACTGCCGGCATCGTTGGCCACTGATGCGCGATATCTGAAAACACTTAGCCACATGACGCATACGCAACGTGGTACGTGCTGCATGATGTGGCATGGTGGGGTGTGGTGTGCTGTGGTGTGGTCATGTGTGGGCTAGTCTACTGTGGGTAGTTTGCGAGTCATTAAAAGTAAATAACCTCAAAGCAAGCGGCGCACTCTTCTGGCACTTGAACCACGTCAACATTTGCCTGCAACATTTGGACCTGGCTAGAAAGTAATGCCCACTCTGACGATCTGTCATCATGGCCATGTCCATGCCAAGCGCTTCAGTGGCCCACACGTGTCGCCCGCGTTCTTGTGCTGTGCGCCATTTGTCCGCAAACACTTGTAATTAATTGCGCATGGCCGGCAAAAGTCATCATTGCATTTCCCGCTCAGTCAGCCCACTAAATGCTTACACACAATCCCCAATCCCCAATCCCCTGACCCCTGTCGCTGTCCTTGTCGAGCTGATGGCAGCTAAAGCTAAAGGTTATGTGGGTGCCAAAGTACTTTGCCGGCAGCAGGTGTGTTCCAGAACACGGGCAGATTTATGTAACTGAACTTGCTGTAAATATAGTGGCAGAAAGATATTGGAGTAGGAATTGAAACTGTTTTTATGAAATATGTATACATATAATTATAGAAATTCAGTCGAATTTCCAGCAACAATCTAATAATTTTCTCTTGTCAATAGAATATAATTAAAGTAATAATTATATCACATTGCACTTTATTCAGATGGAGAGTTTTTTCTAACTTATTCACTAGCCTAAACATTTAGCTGCATAAAGAATCTTTGATCTTTGATTGAAAATAGATAACAATATTTACGAAATAAAAATTATTTGAATATAATTTTAGTAGCTTCTTTTATTTGGATTTAATGTTCAATATTGTTTTCTGTTTGTTTTTACTACTTAGGTACGTAGGTATAATCATTAGAGCGCATCGATTTGTATGGGCTCGAAAAAAATGAAAAAATGGTAACCCATTTTCATAATCTAAGCTCAATTCTAAGATGTTTTCACCAAGAAACCATAGCTCTAAAATGAATTCCTGGTCCGCGCTTTTGAGTTGAAAAATTCATTTTTTCGAACATTTATATCTTGGGTGTTTATGGACCTGACAAACTTGGTGTCAATACTCTTGTTAGGACCAGGACTTTTAAAATTCCATAGAACCAAAGGACTAAATGTCCTTAAAACATAATTTTCATCCTTGGAACGACGATTTCGCGATTCGTCGCTATCTTGAAAAATGATTCAGAATTAAAGCTATTTTTTGGCTAAGCAAATATTTTTTTCCTGGAATCTGTGTTCTTTATTTGCAGAAAATGTAAGCCTTGGTATACATATATGAGTAGTTAAATGCAAGTGTTATTCATGTATTTTATATTACTACGCTTTTATTATAAAATTGAAATGAAATATGGTTAATGAATCAATTAAACGTCAGTTGCTTTATGAATCCGTCTTTTTATGAGTGTATATTTTCTAATTATATAAATGTTATGTATTTAAAGGCTAGCAGCAATATATTCATTATTGGTTTAAAAGTCAGTTTCCTTAAACGTTAATAAAGAATGTGCATTTTAATAATATATTAACTTGGCAGATTTCAATAACAGTTATAAAAGAACATACTACCGTATTATAAAAAGATATTGATTTAGTCTTGTATGTATATTAGTTCAAAGTATATTTGCAAATACGATAAAAAGGATCATTACTTAAGGAACATGATGTCAGTAGCAAACTATAGTTTTACTGACTTCAAAATAATTATTTAAGTAAATTAATTGTTAATAGTTGAAGCATCGTTAGTCGAACTTTTGACATTATTTTGAAGTGTGAGAGACTCGGTGTTGAAATTGCGCAGCATTTGTCATTCTCTAAACGAATTTAGCATAATTAATTGCCGTGTCGAAATGTGTGCAAATGGAGCGCCTGCATTGCCCGGGGGCAGCTGCTGCTCCGTCTAAGGAGGAGCCACTTCATCAAACGCCGGGGCAATGCAGCAACATTTTGTGCCTTCTGTGTTTACATAATGCATCTGCACGCATTAGCTTCATACTGAGATTGAGTCACAGTCTTAAATTGAGACTGAGTCTGAGGCAGAGGCAGAGGCAGAGGAAGAGTCCTTCGTTAGCAACGTCCTCGTCACTGGGGTGTTCTCATTAGCACGACTCAAGAGCATTTCGCCCTGGGGGAACTATTTAGCACACACAACAACAGAGCAATGAGAGAATGGAACAAAAAATGCATTTGACTGCTCCAAAACACGCTGTATAAATACGACAATTGTTGGTTTACTTTTCTACTTCTGTTTCTTATTCTTCGACTTGCATTGTTTGAAATAACCAAAATGGGATAGGTCAGGCAGAAGTATTTATTAATAATTATAACTTTTTCTCATTTCTGGACCTTTTATTTCTTTCTTTTGTTTTTGAATTTGTAGTGAGCTCGTTTTTAACGCTAGTTGAACTAACAAATTGTAGGATTATTACTGTAGACTTTATTACTAAATGACAGATATGATTAAAGGATGTATTTGCCTACATTCAAAGCATCTTATTTTTACGGAATTATTAAAGAATTTTGTTTTTTTAAGGTCTAGCAATTTAACATAGGTTTTCAAAAATGTTTTATTACATTAAATAATATTTTAAAAAATATTATATCTTGTGTCTAGTTTCGCAAATATATTTTCTGTTTTTCTTGTAGTTTTATTAATTTAGATCTAAACGAAAATTTGATAAGACGCTTATAAAATGTAAATGAAAATATTAGTTCTTGTAGTAAAAATACGAGTCAGTACAATAAAATACTTATTGAGTTTTTCAATTACATAAACAAGTCTAAGCTCTGAAATAACATAGTTTGCTAAGTTTTTACAAAATTAATTAATTATTTACTTAAATGCAGAACAACAAATTTTGCTAGTACACGAGTGCTTAAATTATAACTTTGTATTTAATTTTCTTGTTTTAGTTTTTTGTTTACACCTCTCGGCACTGCGACAAAATGCACTCTACGCCTTTGCGCATCAATCGCCACCGAGATGGCGCTAAGTAGGGTGGTTGTCCAGAGGGTAGAGGGTAGAGGCTAGAGGGCGGGGACAGGGGCAGGGCAGGGGTTGCCTTGTACAGCCAGTGGGTCGCTTCTCCTTCGAATGAGTAATTAAAACATTTTTCACTTTGCGATTTCTTTTTGCGCGACACTTTTCTGTGTTTTGTCTAACGCGCTGTTTTTTATACGAGTTTCAGTTGCTTTTTCACAAAGTGCGTCCTCTACTCAGTTTTTATGTCTGTGCCTTTTTCAATTAAAAACTAAGACGCTTGATGAGTTGCTTTCCAGCTAAAAAATGCCAGTCATATAAGTTTAACATTGCGCTACATATATTATAATTGGATTAAAAATTGTATTAGAATTGGAATAAAAAATAAGAATAGATATACTGATCTGTTAGTAATAGTTCGTTAAAATTAATTCTTGGCTATTACGTATCATAAAATTATTATTATATATTTTATTTATCATTAAAACGGCTCTACATTATTCGATTTAAAGTATGACGTTCACCAATTTTTTTAATAGATTATTTATTATCAAATGAATATTTAGAAGGTTTATGTAATACATAAAATTTTGTTATTTATTAATATAAGCAAGAAATGCAAGGTATATCTTAATGTTAAACGTGATACACTAAAGTACTAAGGCACTTTTTAGATTTTATTTTGTTATACATATTAGTTAAAAAAAATTATTAAAATTATTAATTATTATAGGGGACTTGGTATGGTATAAAATGATGTAAAAATAAAATTAAATATAAAAAAAAAATCAATTAAAAATGTCTTAAATACATCTTTTACCATATATAGTAAGCCTTCTGTTCTCATAATTTCCATATTTATTTCTCGTACAAAGTAGCGCATTGGCAGTAACATTAAGGCCCATTCATTTGGTTGAGGCCTCGGTGGAGCCCCAGCTGCACCTCAAAAGTGTCAGCTTCAAGTGCAGGTTGCTGCAACGACTGCAACTGAGTTGTTTTTTCTATTATTGTACTCATTGGATGCACTAAGTTGTCAGTGTGTTTTCTGTCACCTGTTTTAACACTTGAAACGCGGAGGCAGCCGCCAAACAAGCTAATTAGTAGGCAAAACACATTAAGTGGCAGCCAGCAATGTTGCCGCAGTGCTCGGTGTCCCGGGAAGGGGGTAAGTGAATAAGGCATAAACCGAATCGCATATCTCGGGGGCCTCGTTGTGCCATTGTTTTCACAACCTACAAAACATTTCAAATGGAAATTTTTTGTATACAAGCTGCGCGCTCGAGCTGCAAATATTGACAACCTTCACCTTCATTGATGCCCATAATTAGTGCACAAAACACAAATCGCAAAGAGAGAAAAAAATCCGGGAAAAGCGAGAAAAATCGAGGCAACAAGCATGGCTTGCCGCATGGGAGCAGTTTATTAATCATACGCCATGTTGACGCAGTCTGGCTTTTGCCAGGAATCTGGCACCATTGAGAATGCTTTGTGTATTGATGTTGCTGCTGTTCATGGTAATGGTGTTGGTGCTGATGTTGGTGTTGGTGTTGGTAGCAGGCTGTGTACTAATTAAGCCTTCGATTAATTTACGCCTTTTGGCCTCAAACGTCAGTGTGAAAACAAAGAAAATTAAAAGCTCACCCGAACTTCAAAAGCCGGAAACGGGTCGAGCACTGACGGTCGACAGTCGACGTCGTCTGCCATGCCCAAAGGCGGCTGTGAAAATGCGTTAATGATGCCATCATCAACATAGCCATCAACACCCGAGTGGCGACACTGTCTGGCTTAGTGGCTCCGTCTGTCTCTGTCTCTACCTACCTCCCTTCCGTCCCTCTCCATCTCTTTATCGACTGCCTCCCGTTGTAGCTCCAACTTCAGCAACAACATCAAAGCGTTAAAGCTTGGGAATTGTTGACACACCGGATGAACGTACCGCTCTGCACTTTCAGATCTCCTTCTCTCCCTCTAGCTGTCTTTCTCTCTCTCCGTCTCTATCTATGCGGAATTTTTTTTAATACCCTGACTGCTGTGCTCACTGATAAGCCTGGGGATTTTATTATTTCTTCGTTCTTTTTTATTATTTCATATTCCCCAGAGCTCGTTCTTCTGTTTGCATTTTGTTCCATGTTCTATGCCGCGGGGTCTGAAATTTCAACATTGATAAACAATGACAATTTAATGCTAATTTTAGGTGCCAATGGATGAAAAGTCATTTTTAAATGCGAGAATGGGGCGTTATTTTTTTTGTAATATTTCATAATAAAGATTTCTAAATAATTGCATTATTTTTTTTAGTTTTAAAAATATTTAACATAATTCTAATTTTTATTTATATATTTGTTATGTACATATTACATTTTTATTTATTTACTCACTTGTACTTATTTAAGACAGCATTTTTGGAAGCATTTCATAATAAATATAATAAATAGAGAGTACGATAAAACAAAGTTTGAATTATTTATTTTATTATTTAATTTGAAATTAATGTATATGAATCTTGGAATTAAATTTAATTGATATGTATTTTGCACAAATATATACGTACATATAATATTCTTTTTTTTCTTGTAAAAACTAAGTTCAGTTATCTGTAATCCCAAGTCTTTGAGAAGCTATGGAAAATACAAAATTCATTTAGAAATATGTATTAAGGCATTATTGTTTTTAATTTAAATAACGTAGTAAAATTCTGTTAATAGCAATCAGTTTATAGCCATTGTGTATGATCACTCAACTTACGCAATTGCTTAACGAATCAGCACACTGACCAGCCAATTTTGGCCAAGACCACGCGAGCTATTATGCAACAGAGTACAGGTAAGTAGAATGGTCTGTGCCGTCTGTAATATTTGAGTTGAGTCAAATCCAAAATCAAACTAACCACGACGCATTATGCGACTCTTTGTAGCTCAGACTCAGAAATCCAACAGAAACCCACAAATACACACACTCAACTCACTGAATGTGTGTGTGTGTGTGGGAGTGTGTGCTTTGAATTTGCGGAAATGAATTGGTATTTAATTAATAGTTTTACCCTGATTAATCTGCCCTGCACGCCCTTCTTCGTTGCCGTCGCACTCTAGGAACAAACGAACCACAAAGGTCTACGTACGCACTCCCATCCAAAAGCAAAGCCGAACTACTATAGTACAATATGACGAGTCTCTACTGTATGTTGACCTAATGAAGTTGCCGTATAATTGTTGCTTAGACGTTGCGGGGGTTGCACGGAAATCAAATTGAAATTAACGTGTCCAGAGACAGAGTTAGGGAACAAGTCGAGTTTGAATTTCAGTTACTTTGGTTGGTAGCGGATGCTGTTGCTGTTGTTGTTGCTGTTGTTGTTGCTGTTGTTGTTGCTGTTGTTGTTGTTGTAGCTGTGGCCTGTTGTTGTTAATTTGATTGGATTCTGATGATGGGGCGTAGCAATTGCAACGCCCACGCACACGTTCAGAGCAGCAGTGGCAGCAGGTCGCTCCGGTCTATTACTTTAGTGCCCGAACTTTGATTTTTGCCAGAATCCAGAACTAAAGATTGGGGTTGAGGTTGCGAGTTGGGATCTGCCCAACGGCAGCAACATCACATCACATCAACCCTTGTGCTGTGCCTGTTTTGATTGTGTAATGCAATCACGTCGTTGTTTTGCCTGATTTTTTCCTTCTCTACTCATTTTTCTTTTTTTTTGTTGGTCTCTCTCCCTAACATCGACTAAGGTAAGTTAAGTAGAAGGGTCTCTGAATTTTAATTTTTCGACAGCATTTTGCGCTGCGCACGAACAATGTGCGTAATCATACGTGATGATGTGTCGTCGTCGTAGTCGTCGTCGTCGTCGAAGTTGTCCTCATCAATGTCCTCCACTCTTCGGGGAGTGAGAAAGGAACAGGAAGAGAGAAAGAGACAGAGAGAGAGCGAGAGTGAGTGAGAGGTAGCGGGAGAGGCGTCGGGCCATTGTTGTTGGCTGAATTGGAAGACATTGATGTGCTGTCAGCGTTGCTGCTGCTGTTGTTGTTGCTGCTGTCGCAGTCATTGCAGCACTTCATAAAATTAATAAGTTGATAGACTTGCGCCGTTTCTTGCTTGATTGAACTCGGATTTTTTGGCCTTCCCAGGGGCTAAGAGTGGGCATCTCTGAGATTGTAATAAGAAGCCACCTCAAGTGCGTGGTTGTAGGAGTATGGTAAATATCAGGATAAATCTATCTTTATATATTGCAATTACAAATATGCTAGTAGTTTAAAGTATTATATTTATGTAATTAAAATTAAGAAATCAATAATTTTCAGACAACGACATAGTAAATTATAGGAAATCTATTTTTTATTAATTATGTTACAATTTACTATGAATTATAATTAATTATAAATAATAGTAATTTTAAAAGTTTTAATGAAGATTTTTGTTGACCCCGGTTAAAGATAAAGGCCGTTCATTTGGAGGTTAAGTAACTCATTTAATTTAATAATAAGATAATGTTTGTTAAAGCTACATTGCAGAATATCAGGAACTAGTTTATTTATAAAGATTAGAGTTTTATTATAACTTAGCCAACTGCAAAAATGAAACCAAAAAGTATTTTTTATTGTTGTTTATTGTTACTTTTATCAAAGGTATACCAAATAAAGTTTAATTCGAAGCGTTTATTTGTTTTTACTGCGTTTAACCAAAAACCCAAAAGAAAAACAAAAAGATTTTTATTATAATGTATTATCAATAAAAACATACAACAATAATCAAATCAAACAGTTTTCAGTACAATCAGATTTTCAATTTCAATTATTTTCACCTTTTACGCCAAGTTTTTATACCCGTTACTTAAAAACTGAGTAAAAGGGTATATTGTATTGTAAATATATGTAACAGGAAGAAGGAAGCATCTCCGACCCTATAAAGTATATATATTCTTGATTAGCATCAACAGCCGAGTCGATATAGCCATGTCCGTCTGTCCATCTGTCCGTCCGTCTTTGTGAGGGCCTAGCTCTCAGAGACTATAAGAGCTAGACCAACCAAATTTGGTACACAGATTTCTATAAGCCCCACGCAAATCAAGTTTGTTTCAAATTTTTGCCACGCCCTTTTTCGCCTCCGTCAATCGCGAAAAGACACCACACGCACAGCTTTCAAGATATTACTATCAATTAACGATAACTACTATTATAACCTATCATCCTACTATATCAAGATTGGTCAAATAGAAAGGTGGCTGATTAAAGTTTTTAAGCAATGTAAGTGCCTAAAAGCATGCAATAAAAAATATTTTAAATTTATTTAAATAAGTAACGGGTATCCTATAGTTGGGAGCTCGACTATAGCCTTTCCCACTTGTTTTTTATATTAAATACTTTAAATTGTTCAGGCCAAATATTAAATCTCTGGCTTAATACACGACAAAAATGTTTTTTTTTGTTTTTTTTTTCAAATATTTCACATAATTTAGGCCTTTAAAAATATGCATTAATGAAAGTACGAGCTATGCCAGCTTCATTGGACGCCCTTTTCAATAGTCGTTGTTGTTGCGCCACTGGGGTCTTTGCAGGCTGCTCCGAGCTTCCTGCTGGAGGACACAGGAGCTCTCACCAGGATGCTGCTGTCTGCCAGGAGCTGCCATCGCGTTGACATGCCACGCATTTAAACGTCACCGGAAATGCCTTTTGTTCTTATGCGTTACGAGCGTTGCTTGACGGACTGACGGACGGACTGACTGACTGACTGACGACAGACTGACGACACACTGACAGACCGAGCGACGTTGTCGTCAACCCCCAGCGATGGCAGGACATGCGCTGAGCAGCCAGTTCACAGTTCAAGTGTAAAATATCCAAATATGACGAATTCGTCATGAGTTTCCAATATTAAAATTTAGAAATCAATCAAAATGTTCACATGCATTTTTTCCCATTTTCGTTTTCGTAGTCGAATGATTGTGCAACACCTTACACATGACATTGGCATAATTTATGATGCCTCTACTCCCCCATATCCTTGTGAGTGTGTGCAAAAATCGTTCAGGATGCTCTGGCAATGACATCGACAGAAAGAAAAGAGAGAAATAAATAAATAAACGGCGTCATTCGTCATTCTTATTGTTGAACATGCGTTGCCTGTTCTGTTCTGTTCTGTTCTGTTCACTTGGGTTCTGCAATTGTCCTTCGTCCTGGCATCTCGTTTCAAGGGAATTGTTTAGCTACCTTGCAAGCAATCCTGTGTAGCCAGTGTCTGTGGCTAAAAGTCAAACTCTGTTTGTTATTATTACGAGTATTTTTCGTTCATTGTTTGCTACTTTTTATTGTTTCCTGTCGTCTCAGCTCCTTTTGACTCCCATTTCTACAACAATTTATTGGAAATTTCTAATGAATTGGCACTGTAATCGTTCATTCATAAAGATTCCTTCGGGTTTGGCTGTCAAGCACTTGAGTTTATCCCTGACTCGGTTTTACCTTTTTTTGGGTTACATTTATTTTTGTTTCGGGTTTACTTAATGGGTTTTCTGACTTGATTTGATTGTGTGCCCTTGGTCATGATATGTGACAGTGTTTCTTTATTATTTATTTATTTTATGTATATTTTTTATGCTAGCACAACTTAAAGCAAACAAACATTTTAAAAGCCACAAAGTGTTTGAGTTGTGTGTGTGTTTGTGGAAAAAGTTTAATGTCATTGTGCGAGTTGCTTCAGTTGTTTGAGTGCTTGGCTAAACGAGGGCTATTCCAAATATTTATTTGCTCTTCACTGTCACGAGCTGTGTAACTTTATATGCAGCCCCGCAGAAAAAATGAAAAGCCACCACTCTCAGTATTTTCCTCGCCATATGCCGACGACTCACATGTAAACCAAAAACTTTGCTAAATGCTGCCTGAAAAGTTGATCCTATAACAACGCTAAAAAATTGCCAAAAAAAAAAGAATAAATAATAACACACAAAATGGAAGAAATATGCAACAAAAAAGTTCGCATTTACACCCACAAACAAAGTGCAAAACAAAAACCGAAATAACAACAGAAATAAGCGACTTGGTGTTTGCCAAGTGGAAAACATTTGCATGCCTATTAGAAAAAGAGAGGGGAAAGTGGAGAGAGAAGCCAGATTGGAGTTTTCCTTAGTCTGCTCCATTAGACGCAAAAATTGTTGGTAAAACAAGCGCAAACACCTGCCAATTGTTTGCTAAAATTATCTGTAAATCGATGATTCAACGTTGAGCGCCTATTGATTAGTTGTCTATAATTTTTCCATTCACTGAATCGAAAAGCGCCAAGAAGCAAGTGTAAAAAGAACTGAAATAAACAAGGTGGCGATGGAAATTCAGTAAATCGAAACGAAATATTGTAGGTTGCAGTATCCATTCTTTTCAAGCTGAAATGGAGTAAGATTGGGATATAATTCTATTCTCTATTCTTGAATAAAATCACTGCGGACGGCAGTCCGCGCTAGTGACGAAGGCGACTAGTCCTAGATACAGGCGAAGTGGAAATTTCTATGACTTACAAATATGCATACTAAGACTTTTGGAAACTCACCTGTATCGTGAGATAAACAGGTGTAAGTGGGAGGGGAAAAATTTAAAATATTCAAGGGGCCGCTGAAGTCTTTTTGAATTGTTTTTGAATTTTTTACTATTCTAATCAAAAATACGCGTCAAATGATCATCGAATTCCGATTACTGGTTCAAAAGATAATTAATTTGGAAATTTTTAGTCGCCTTCCGAAAATGAGATAAAAAGTCAGTATGTCTGTTTGTTTGTTTGTTTGCTTGGATCAAATCGTTCATTTAGCTTAAATGTTTGAATGAGGACTTGTTCCCGCTCAAAAATCTAGAGACGTTTTTTCTACGACTTTTTCGAAAAATCGCTATTTTAGCAGGAAATTGCTAAATGCCGCTAACAATTCATCCAAACGATAGAAGCTACAGATGTGATCGATATATCGTTGAAAAGGTAGTTCGAAGGGCTTTTAAGCACACCTGTAAACTTTTTTGCTTAAGACCACATGTAAAAAGCTACAGGTAAATTAAGGTATTTTTTCTCACATTTTGGCGATTTAAGAAAAATCTACGTTTTAAATCACTTTTAAATATGGTATTTGTTGCAGACAATTCCATTCCGCGTTTTTTGACATACAAAACATATCTGTCAAAATTCGTTTGGGCAAGGTATTACCTATTAACTAAACTACTACCAAAATTTTTTTTAAATTATTTTTTATGTAATTATTTTTTATTTACATATATGTAAAACTTAATATTATTCGTCACAAAATTCGATATCAGAAATTTTGGGGCATGAAAATGTTTTCGTCACTAGACTTTTACCTCGTAAAGAGGTTTTTTTATGGGATCTAATAATATTATTAAGGCCGTTTAAATTTTATTAAAAACTAGCAATACAATGCAATGTCTATATTCAAACTATATATTATATTCTATATTTATTTACACCACATTCGGTAAGTAGTTATTGGATTTTAATTAGATTAATTTATAGGATGAACATTAATTGATTTAATAATTATTTATTTTAATTGAATTTAATTTATTTTTAACAAATGTGCTTAAATTTAAATTTATCTGCACAAAAAATTAATGATTGATAATTAAACTTAATTCCAGATAAGTTTTGGATTATTAAAATAAAGTATATTATTTGAAAAAAGAAAGACAAATTTCAGAAAATACAAAATATATAAAAATAATGATTTGACCATTTCTTAAATCACTTTTTTGACGACAACTCTTAGTTTTGGATTTTTCATCAGGGTAATGCCTATTAAGTTATTTTTTTTTTAATTAGAAATTTGAATATATATTTACCATTTATTACGCTAGTTTATAAGATTCTTACAGCAACTGAATACTATAATATCTGAAAACTTAATCATTTTTTTTATTTCTCAGTTGATTTATTGAGGAGACTTATTTTTAGACAGTCTGGCAGTGGCTGCTTTGAACCTGAAATTACGTGGCGTTTGTCTTGTCAGTTAAGTGGAGTAGTCGGACCACTTGACGGCGACTTGTTCTAGACTGACTACCCCGACAGACCTGGGAGGGAGAGAGAGACAAAGAGGGAGAGAGAGAGTTACGCTTAGGCGCGCCCGGTGAGCATGGAGCAGTGTCGAGTGCTCGACAGGAGCTGGAGCCCGTTGAGTGGATGAGTTGGAGATGATGGCTTGACTCGACTTGGCTCGATTTGCGCTTGGCTGCATTGCCTGATACTTTGTTTAAGTTTTTGCGCGTACGAGTATCAACCCCAAACCAGTCCCCAACCCCCAATCCCCAATCCCCCAGTACCAACAAGAGCAACGCCCATGCACTCCACTTGCGAAATCTTCTCCTGCCTTCTCCCCCAAGAGTCTGTGCAGACAGACAGCGGATTGCTTCCAATTCGTCGCGCAGTCGGCGGTGCAAAGTATTTGCCAACGGCATCATGAGTGCTAGGGATTAGTGCCCACTCACAGCCGGGTTTGACTTGACTTGGGTTGGGCTCTGGCTCTGGCTTTGGGCTTTGGGCCTTCGGCTTTCAGCTGGAAACGGAAGGCATTTTTGCACAACCTTGGGCTGCTTCTCCTGGTTAGCTGATCCCTTGCCACTCTTTAAAGTAGCGCTAAAATGGAGACGCAAAAAAATTAGTTAATACCGGAAGTCATCGCACTGTTTTATGCATCCGCCTTCAAGCCTGAGCCTGCGCAGTCGAGTGGAAATTTTATGAAACTGTTGCTGTACGAGTATGACTGAAAGTATCTGCGGCTCGTTGGCCAAGTCATAATTTATAATTTATTGGCCAGCCTCGATTTATGTGCGTTTTATGGCCGCTAATTAGCTGGAGGCCAACCGAAGGATGGGAAAATGTGGAAGGCTCGAATTCAGTCTGCGGCTGACACTGAAAAACGAGTTTCTTCAATAGCAGAAAGTGCGTTCAAATTTCAGGATTACAATCCGTGCAAATCATAGAAAACATTTTGAATTTTAATCTCTTAATCGTCGGCAAAATTGAAGTTTAGATTTGTAAGCTACAAATGATTGAATTGTCATTAATATGAAAGAACTTTATGTGCAAAAAAAAAGGATTGCTCAGTCTTTTGATACAAATAAATTACTTTAAAAAACAATTTTAGATTTTTGGGTTAAAAATTTTAAATTTATAACATTTATAAACATGTTAATAAAAAAAAATAAGATCTAAAATTTAAAATATTAAATATTTTTATTAATTTGAAAAAAAATTAAAAATAAAAATAAATTTGTCTAAAAGATCGGATAAATGACATCTTCACATCGATTTAATTAAATACAAAATAGTATACTTTACTTTAAACCAAAACAAAATGAGATTTAGGATTGAAAATAATTTTAGCATGAGAATTCAAGTAAAATCCTTGGCAAGTTTTTTTTGTTAATTCCGTCTGCATAAATGTTGATATTCAAATTTCCAAAAGAGCATGAACGACCCTCAAAATTTAAAATCGACAGCAAAATCAAGTACCAAACCATCAAGAGAACATCTTCAAATTAATGCGCTTGGGTTGAGGCATGGTCAAGATGATTTTTGGGGCATGGGGAATTGGAATGGGAATGGGAATGGGAATGGGAATGGGAATGGGAATGGGAATGTGAATGAGGGAATGGTTAGCAAGCGCTTGCCAGCACTTTCCAATTTTCATTAAAATAACAGAGCCGACGCACAGGGTGGCCATTATTTCGAAAGCTGCCTCGCGTTTCCCCCTGCTCCCTGTCTCCCTTCCCTAAACAGCATCCATCTCCCTATCAGCGGCAAACCTTCGAGCCGAACATTTTTGGGGGCGCCCCCGTCTGCGTCAACGTGATTGCTGTGCAATGCTAAATGTCTGTGCCAGCCAGCCAGCCATCCAGCCATACTCCGCCCAATCCTCCCTCATCCCCAAAGAAAGTCCCCATTGCCGTCGCCAGCCCAGGGAACGACTCTGGTTCGTTCGCTTCGTGCGACGGTTCGTTCATTCGTTAGTTCAACGCACACTCGGGAGTATGATGAAATTAAATTGGGGAAACTTTGCCAGTCGACGATGATGATGATTATGTTACTGATGATGATTATGATACTGATGATGGCTGCCATCAACAACGTCATCCACAAACATCAGCAGCCAGCGGTCGACTGGTTGGTCCTTTTGCTTCTCTGCTGGCTTAAATCCAATCCTCGTCCCGCTGAGCCAGCCCCGATTCCTGTTCCCAGCTCTTGCCCGGTTTGGGATTTCAATTTTTTATATTTCCATCACTTTTTTTTCCTCCTTTTTTTGGTACAACATTTTCACTGCAAACGAAAGCGAATGTAAATTTTTCAACGTTGCCTTTTGGTTTGTTTAAAAATTTAAACTTGTCGTTTGTTTGAGTTGGGGAAAAGGGGGGCGACTTCTGGGATTGCTGTGGGTTGTGGGTTGGTTGTTTTAAGCTTTTACCTGGGTGCCTCCACCCTCTCCACCCCATCCACTTTTCTGCCAGTGTTGTTGTTCTTGTTCGAAAATTTAATCAGTTGCCAAAGTTTTGCAATTTTAATTAAATTCTCCAAATTGGTTTTGACTGCTCTGCGCTAAAGTTTTTCTTTGCCTGCCTCTGATTGTGAATATAAGTGTGTGTGTGTGTGTGTGTATGAGTTTGCTCCATGTCATTGTTGTCGATGTCGTTGTGCCCGAACCTCCCCACAGCTCTTTGCATTTTCTATTTTACTGTCTCTTTTTCACTCGCCTCTGGTTTGGAGGTTATCCAAATTGGCAACTTTGTAGGTAGACGCGAAAAGTTTTTAATTGTTTAAGAAATGCAGCGCAACTTGCCAAGAAATACACTGTAAGAAACTTGAACTTAATTAGAATATCAAATTAATAGTATACAAGAAAAACTGTTAGATGATGAATAGATCTAAGCATTTTTTTAAAATACAATATTTTTAATTTATTATGTGTTTGTTAAATGTTTGTGATAACAATATTTTATTTAAAATAAGCATAAATTATTTAGTTTTTTTTAAGCGTGACTAGTGCACTAAATTCAAAGTACTTTTAGCACTTGAAAATAGTTAATAAAATA
>JBAMBK010001920.1:0-17075 GCA_037043435.1 Drosophila suboccidentalis
TTATAATTATTTGCGATATATGTAAACAAATATTGTTTTTAGAGTTTTTTAAGCCAAGCTCACAGATTGTTTCTTTTTAAGTGTTATTGAAGACTTTTCTGAAAAAATTAATTAACTTATTTGTAGTCACTATTCTGAACAACTTTGTCTAAAATCGAATTTTTATATATTTCTGCAAGGGAATCAAATCTTCGGCATGTCGAAGCTAACAATTCTTGCTTGCTTTTTTGGTGTATTTTTTTGTTGCTGTGAGCTGCTGTCAAATGATGCTACACTCGCCTGTCTTCAGGCTTCAGTCTGCAGTCTTCAGTCGGCTGTCTCCGGTCTTCTGTCTGCGGTCTTCAGTCTTCAGGCCGCTGCGCTGCGTGAGGCGTTGGTGAAAAGTACTCGAAATAATTGACAGCTGTGGCTGCCTTTTTTGTTAACATTTCAACCGCCAAGCGGCGCTTCTGCAACTTTTGCTCTTTGTTGTTGTTGTTGCTGTTGCTGTTCTGCCTTTTAATTGCAGCATTTTACAACTCCCCGTCGAGCAAACCGTAGAAAACCAAACCAAACCAAACAGAACCGTAACAAAGCCCAAACAACTGTCTTTCAGTTGCCTTAACTTTGTTGTTGACTTTTCGCACGCGTTCTCATCCAACCAACATCATCCTCATCCTCATCTTTATCCTCATTGCCATCAATGTGGTCAGTCATTGTCATTAAGTCATCTGACTGGGATTATCTGCCGTTGCACCACCATCGGCACCACTGTGCGGCTCTTTAACAGTCACATAAACTAGACGCCTTGACATTTATTGGCACAACGGGATAAAGGCAGCAGCTTTTCAACTTTTTTGCCTTCCCCTGTCCCCAGCTTCTCACCACATTTTGCCCATAGGTCCATTCGAAATTGCTGGCTGAAAACACTTAAGATCCGTTGCCTCATCAAACCATAAAACGCACCTATCGATGGTTTCTCTTAGATGTCAGCGACTTGCCAAAAACCTAAGCCCAAAACTTGGCAAGTTCTTAAAAAGATATTTGTGAATTTACAGCTAGTCTTATAAGCATTTGAGAGTGTGAAAATAATTAGAAATCTTATCAATGTATAGAAATTTAAGACATGGTAATTAAGAAAAGTAACTAGAGTTTGTTAGCAATTGAACTTGAAATTCATGAATACATTATTAGAAAAATGGGATAAGAAATATTTTAAGAAAAGAGCAAATATTTACATTATTTTCCATTCTTTAAATTTTACATTTTATGATATCTGTTATATTATGTAAGCTTGATTTAGAACAAATTTAAAAATAACAATACAATCAATTGCATCAAAATTGAATAATAGAAAAGCTTATATCTAAGTTCAGATTCTTTAAATAAAATTAATTTTATTTTATTAAATAATGAAATTAAAATATTTTTTTTAGGGTTATTTAAAACAAGCTCACTCCAAAATTAACCCTTTACATATTCTGATTCTGATATTTTTAGAAACTTCTATTAATATTTCTTAAAATGCCTTCCTAAACTTCTTCATTTATGAGTGTAAGCTCCGCCTTTAAATATTAATGGTGATGATTGCTCTTCATTCGCTGAACTCAACTAGTTTCTCAGCCAATCAACAGAAGTGTCTTTAAGAACTTCCTTTGCATGCGATTCCTCTGCTTCTTCTTCGCAGTCTTTCTCATACTTTGCATGAGGAATTGGAGTCTTTAAAGTCAGTTGGACAAACCCCTTGAAGACAGTTAACATCTTGGGCAGGGTTGTTATGCTCTTCATATGCCAATTAATTGAAGTGCAGTTATAGTTGTGACAGCCCACTGAGTATTGTGTGTACTGAGTGGACTGTGGACAGTGGACAGTGGAACCTGTTCTGTTGTAGGCTTCTCAGAGGCGTGTGTCCCGTGCAACAGCTGCAACACAGTCCGCCCTAATTGTTTTAATGAATTTGCTGCGGTTTTTGCGCAATTTGCATGCAACTTTTGCATTACAAGTTCCGACAGCTGGGCACAGGCACCAAAGGGTTAAGGGGCAGGGGCAGGGGTAGGGGGAAACTGACATTAGTTTGTCACTGCATCAAAAATGACGCAGAGTTGCAGTTGAAAGGGCCTGCGGCCATTTTGGTTGAACTTGAAGTTTTTGGAGAGCACGCAAATTGCTAATTGAAAATAAATTGCACTTTAATCTGTTATGTTGATAGCAGCAACATGTAACCAAGCAAGAGTAGAGGGGAAAAGTTAAAAGAGACAGTTGCGGTTGATAAATTGATTAATTGCGCAGACGCTTGTCAAAGAGTTGACCACAAAATGACCAAGAGATCGGTCAAATTAAAGATGCGACACGGCACTTTCACTCCAAATTTGGCAGTGTGAGCGGGTCAGGAAATTGATCTAAAATGCAAATTAAATTGATTTCTGATTTAATGAAAATTTATCGTGAATTTTCTTTATTTTTATTTTGTCTGAACTTATTAAAAATATTTTATAAGCTATTTTAAAACTATCTATTACACTAATGGAATTTATGGGGCATCTATTTGGACTACTCACTAAATTCATCTGAAATTTTCCGGAATCCATCTTAAGGCAACGTGAATCTCATCGAAAATGCAGCAGGAATTATTCTTGATTATTTCTTATATTCTCCAAAACATTTTCTAGAATGCCGCTGTATTTTTTTTTTAGATAACTTGTCAAATTCATCAAGGAATATGTTCAAATGTTGGAATATTTCTGGAAAGTACATGTTTTCTTTCCGAAATTCAACTGAATTACTTTTTATATTTATTTATTTATTTATTTAAGAGCTAACTTAACAATAATAAATTTAAAAACTAGCTATTGTGTGGCTATGGCAAACTTTTAATATTTAATTTGAATCCTTATGATTTGTATTTGGAATTCTCCTAGAATTTTAATGAAAATTTCATTTTTCAAGTGCAGTTTTTCGGATATCCTTATAAAATTCCACATGAATTCATCAGGAATTAATTTGGAAACTACTTGGAAGCTACCTTTCTTTCTTCCGAAATTCATCTGAAAAACTTTTAATATTCATCTAGAATTCATTTAATAAGTAATTGAAATTCTACCAAAATTTGAATTGTGAGTTAGAATCCTAAGATTATTCTCCTTATATTTAATTTGTTATATTTGTTCAAGAAATACAGTTGCTGTTGATAATTTGATAAATTGCTTGTCAAAGAGTTGACCACAAAGTGACCAAAAGATCGTTCGAATTAAAGATTCGACGCGGCACTTTCACTCAATATGGTTAGTGTCACCTGGTCAACTGGTCACCTGGTTGCCACCGCAGTGGCATAAACGGGTGTGGTGCCAGCCACCAACAACGGTAGCCACAATCGCCCACTCACACACACACACACACACACACACACACACACAGCCCACACAACCACTCATAAATTGTAACCTATTTAAGCGGAGTCTGTGAGTGAGAGAGGGAGAGGGAGAGACTCGTCCAATTGCCACTCGCCATAATAATTTTTAGCTCTAATTGCGCAGCACTGTGTGTCCGTCCAAGCACTGCTGACTGTGACTGTGACTGTAACCACAGCGAGTGGTTTGCCTATTTTTCTTGTGATCATTTTGCATTTAATGAAATTACAATAAACGCACGTCGCATGCAAAAAAAAAAACTAAAAAAACTAACAAATAAAAAACATCCGCCGTTGTCCACGCAATCAACAGGGGCTGTGGGTGAGTGGTTGAGTGGTGGAGTGGCTGAGTGCTGGATAGTTGAAGTGGCTCCCCAGCTGGAGCTGGAGCTGAAGTCGGAGTGGGGTGAAGTCTGCGTTGTCATCGTTAGCAGTGCACCACAAAAGCGTCCATTAGTGCGTTGGCGTTGTCGTCCTCATTCTCATTCTCATTCTCATTCTCGTCCTCGTTCGCAGTCTCTTCTTCTTGGACTGGCATCTTTGATTTTGGTCTGAATAGACCCTGTATTTAGAAAGCAAAAAGAGTGTTATAGGCCAAAGAAATCATTTTAAGCATTTATATTCTAGGTAAAGTATAAGAGCTAGACGCACCAAATTTGGTATGTGCCAAACAGAAAAAGTTTATATAAAATTGAATAAAAAATAAAAATGACAATATAAAAATTATAAACTTAAATTAGCAATTGCAAATTAAATTACTTTTTGGAAATTTCTCGCTTATGTTTTTTTTTAATCTTCTTATTAATTTTTATACTAATTATATCAAATACTAGTAATATTTATATTATTTTCTTTTTAATTACACCTTTGATTTACTTTTTCTTAATTGAGTACATACAGGGTCTTTTACTGTCGTGTCTGCTCGCTGGTCGCCTTTCCTACTAGTTTTTGGTTTGTGGCTGCGGGTAATCCCCATTATTAGCGCAATTAGTGCAACCGTTGGGGCATGCAACATTGCAACATTGCAGCATTGCAGCAAATGCCGCGCATTGTTAGGCCTTGAATGGTGCCCCCAACTTAGCCAACTTAGCACTGATTGGCTGCATAAAGCCATCGTCGCGTTGAGGTGTTATTGAATACCAAAATGAAAAAAAGCTGGAAGTAAATTGAGCATTTGATGGAAAGTTGGCGTGGGTTTCAGGTGAAAGAGCCAAAGAATGCAGTTCTTCCAGCACATATACGGTTGTAATACTTCTCGAGTGAATATAAGAACTCTGAAGCAACCAATCTAAATAAAAAACTCAAATCATGTTGTCTAAGAATTTTGTAAAACTTATCCAAAATCAATTCTTACATTATTAATTTATTTTATTCATTTAAATTTCATCAACAAATTATCTGAATTTTGACTCTGATCTTTTTGGATTTTTAGCACTTGTGGAATCCGTTCATTGATTTAATTTGTCATCTCATTGAAATTTATCTAAAATTCTAAGTCGGATAGAAAATAATTTCAATGTCTGGTAATTCTGTAACTATTCTTGAATTTGGTTTAGAAATCGTTTGAAATTTATTCAGCATTAATTTCATTCGCCAATTCAGTATATAATATTATAATTATTGATTTTTTTTGATAAGCATTTGAAATTTTAATGGAGTTGATTTGCAATTCAGCTGGAATTCTAATAAATAATTAACCTCAAATCCCTCTTAAATTAAGAGATTTTTATTTCTGAAAATATATGTCTGATCAGTTTCGAATTGATCAGTTATTCATTTCTAGATCTAACTGCAATATGTCTATAATCTTTCATAAATTGATCAGATTTTCCAGTATCTTAAACTTAATTGTTTTATGACCACTTGGATACTTGTTCCACACAAACGCCTCTTGAAATCTAACAGCAACTGCAACATGTTAACATTCCATACATCTTTTTATCGCAACTGTCTTAACAGCTCCCACACCAGCTAAGAGTGATGAGCTGTATAAAAGAGAGAGAGGGAAAGAGATAACAGAAAGAGAGGCAGGGAGTCATCTTTACAATAATCGTGAAGCACAACGCTTGAATATCAAAAGGCAATACCGTTGTTCAATCAGTTGCCACCTCAATTACCAGTTGCTCCTGACGTCCAATGCTGTTGTTGTTGTTGTTGTTGCTGTTGTTACTGTTGTTGTTGTTGTTGTGATTGTTGTTGCTGCTACGTGACGCAACCCACAACACACTAAAGAAGCAGAGAGTGAAACACCTGTTGCTATCTGTTGGCTACCGTTGAATGCAACACCCTCTAATTCCCCACCCCTCCCCTTACCAACTCCCTCCCCCCGCCCCCCCTTTGCACTCCACCCTCTCGTTAATCGCTGCAACGCGTCGCATAACTTGTTAACGCTGACAACGACAACGGGATTTGAGCGCTGATAAAAACTCTGGTAATGGAATATGGCAATAGCAGGGGGAATGGTGGTGGAGAGGGGGGCTATTTGAGTGGGCGGTCGTTCGGTAAATCAAGAAGGAGAAGAGAAAAAAAAATACCATATTTAATAAAAATGACAGTTGCTGTCAGACGCCGTCAAATATTGTTTGCCATTCAGCGACAACTTTGCTTGCCGGGCACGAGTCTCGAGACTCGAGACACAGCAACAGACACAGAGACAGAAACAGAGACAGACTCAGGCCAGGCCAGGACCCAGAAAGCGTTGACACTTGAGCTATTTTATAGCTAAAGTTAGATCTATTTAGATTTTTAGATAAGACGATACAAAAGAAAGCAATATTGTTAGCATTTAAAATATATTTTATACAATATTTATTTCAACTAAATGTAACTATTTTAAAAAACGATTTGTCTTCTCTTCCAAATTTTCAGATACTACAAAAAAAGTCAGAAAAAGTCAAACATAGTAAAAAAAACAATTAGAAAAGTCAATATATTCTAAAATGAATGAATGAGTATTATGAAAGTTTCAGAATATTTTGTGAAAATAAAATTGAATATAAAGAAAGAAAATACACAGATTTTAAATTTCAGAGATATAAAATATGTTTATCGGACTTGGTCGTATGCAAAGGTTGATGAATATAATTATTTTTTTATTCATTTCATTTTTTTGCATTGTTTCTAGCTAATTGCAGTTTTTAGCTACTTTTAACTTCTTTAAATTGGCTATTTTAGCCATCAAAGTGCTGGCAACACTGGACACAGAGTCAAACAATGCGAACAGCGATTGCCAATTGTCGTTTATTGAATATTGTTGTTGCTATTGCAATAGCAATTGTTGCTGTTGCTGTTGTTGGTGTATTTTGTCATTGTGTCTTGTCGCCTGTCTCGCGGTCTCTTATTGCATCGCCTGCGCTTTGCATAGCAAATGGCCAATTAATATTATCGTGGGCGTGTGCCTGACTCGAGTATATATCTTGAATATATATCTTGAGTTGCTTTGAGTTGCTGTGTATCCCAGCGATGAGGGAAATCTTATGCAAGACATGCACGTACTGCAAATTTGCTAAATTATGTGGTTAGCTGGTGTCCTGAAAAGAATCACAAAAGTTATGCATAGTTATAAGTTATGGTAATATGTTTGACAGTTATGGGAAAAGTTGCGCAAAGGTATTTGCTTAGGAAACGTCAACTTGAAACGATGCGAATTATTTAGAATAAATAGATGCTAAAACTTATTTAAGAGATTTGACTATAAGTTTTTATATGATAAGATGTAATATTAAAAATAATATATCTTAAAACACAATAAGTAATCGCGGTAAAAGATCTACACATTTCGAATATTATTTAAATCAAGACCCAAAAAGAAAAAATAACCATATATGCGACTGTCACAGTTTGGCTCACAGTTCTCACAGCTTTCCAGTTGATTTCCAGCTGGTTCCTTAACTGAAAAGTGGGTTAGATCTGCGATAAGCTGCCATCTGCAATTGCAATTGTTGTGGCAGCAACCGAAAATTATCATAACTAAAAATTATTGTGAACTCGCGGAGAAACGCGCAGATATTCAATTGAGTAAAAATGTTGGAAATTTGCAACAAGTCAGCGTCAATTGCGCACAACAGCAACAACAACAACAATAACAATAGCAACAACAGCATCAACAGCAACAACAACAACAGCTGCCGCAACAACAATGGCAATGTCAAAGAGGATGCAACTATGAAAATTGCGTTAGAAATCTGCAATTTATATTGCTGTGATGTCCCACACAAACAACAGCAACAACAACATCAGCAACAGCAGCAACAACAGCAACAACAAGAACAAAGACCAGCCCAAGTTGAGAGCAACACAAATACGATTGCTATCCGAAGCATCGAATGCTTGAACTGCCCCAACTGCCACCGGCGTACCAGGCGATCCTCTCCAGAAACAAACTCAAACTCAAACTGAATAAGAGTAACAAAGCAGAACTTGGATACCCTTTGGTGTGGATTGGCCTTGAAATTCATTCTGCATTCAAATATTATTATTTTTCATTCAAATAATTGTTTTTTTTTTTTTATTATTATGTATAAGAATATATAACAAGATTTACTTACTTTTTTCTTTTTAAGCGTCTCTAAGCGAGCTCTCATTAAACTATTTGTATTCCTATTTAAGTGTTCCTTTTAAGAATTATATATTTAACATTAACTATATTTGTGAGTATTAGACTTAGGTAGGATGCGATGAAAAAGGGATTTTAAAATCTTTGTTTTTTACCATTGTGATTTTTCAAAAATTCATAAATTATATTCTCAAGTTTAGCTTCAAATGTCATAATTAATATAAAAGAATACTTTAAACTTGATTCTAAGACGTTCTATTTTTATTTTGAATCATAAAAAATTTAAACAAATTTTGGACTTGTAAAGTTGCAAGATCAAAAGTCAGATCAACTTCAAAATTATATAACTACACCTAAACTAAATAGATTTTCAAGTGGAATATCAATTTGATATTAGTTTTGCAGTTTTGATATTCATTCTGCATTTATATATTATATTTATTTCTTTAAAATTAATTTAACTTTTTTAATTAATACTCATTTTTCTCTAAGAGTTTCTACCTATAACTGACTTTATCGACTAGCTGAACTACCCTTAGTTAGTGTATTGAAAGGAGCTGGAGCCACGTTCGATAATCACAATTGTTTGCAGCTTGTGCAGCCTCAACGCATTCCGGCGTCTGCTTTGTTGCTGTCGTCGATGTTGCCGTTGTTGTTGTTGTTGTTGCTGTTGATGTTGCTGTTGTTGTTGCTGTTGCTGTTAGCTGGGCACAGGAAACATTGGAAAATTGAGCATGGAAATGAACGCAAAAAGGCAAAAAAATAAAACAGAAGACAGCAGAAAGGAAAAAAATGGCTAGCCAAATGGCAACGGAAAACCTCTTCATTCAAGTCGTCCGTCTCTGTCTCTGTCGTCCGTCTCTGTCTCCGCTTGCTGTCTCATTTCGTATGCGCAAGGCGTTCACCGCGAAGAGGAAAAGAGAGAGAGAGGTAGAGAGAGAGGAAGAGGGTAAATTCCGCAGCTTAAGCCTGACGATTTGTTGCAGCTCCAAGTGGAGCAATTATTGCAGTAACTGCAGCAGCAACATCCACAGCCACAGCCAACAACAGTTGCCGTTGCCACAAAGTATTTTTCCTTTTTCTACAATTTTGTTTTTTTTTGACTTTTTGTGTGTGTGTGTGTGTGTGTGTGGGGCAATGCATCAATAACATATGGGGGCATGCCTCCACTCAGCACTGTCGACAATGCGCATTGGCACCGCATTCAAATCGATTTGGTACGCATCTTCCTGCAACATGTTGCGGAAACAGCTTCAGCTTCAGCTTCAGCGCTGCAACATCAGAGCGCGCCAAATTGATTTGTTGCTGCTTTAGTGTTAATTGCCAGGCCACGACTGCGACTAGACCAGGCCAACGAAAACCGTATCAGCAGGCGGAGTTGGTCGTGTGGACATGAGCTAACTGTAACTTGCCACATGCAACACACACACACACACACACACACACAGGTGCAGCGACTATCTGGGGCACTGGAGTTGCGAGTGGGCGTGGAAACAGAAGAAGAGTAGCCAGCGGAAAGGAGGTTGGACAGGGGTTAAGAGGAGACATTTTTGCAATTATGTGAAGTACGTGTTCGAATGCGTCGAAAGCTCACAAATTTCTAATGATGATATATTGCTGGCAACTGGCAACTGGCAACTGGCGCTGTGGCAACATTGCCAACGAGACTATCAAATTAACAAGATCATCGCTTCCGGCTTAGAATTGCCAACGAGGCAAGAAGTTGGGCAGCTAAGCGTTTATTACACTCAAAGAAAAAACACTTAGCACAAATAAACTCTGTCAAATTACATTTGATAATGTCACAAATTAAAAAAAAATCCCAAAAATAAAAATAACACTTTATTTTAATTAAAAGGGTTCAGTATTTATATTGGTAAACAAATCCAGAATGAAAAATTCAGCTAAAAAAATATAAAAATGATTGCAAAAAAAACCCCAAGTGAAATTTAATTGTACTTAAATATGTTTCATATTATATGTGATTATTTTTATATTTTCAACTTAAAATTAAAAAGTCTAAGTTTATATAAATATTTTAAGAAAACTTTATACATCAAACATTTTTCATATTTAATTTAGAATTCTCAATCGGTTCTTGCATGTATTGGTTCGATGGGACTGTACTGAAGACTATTCTTAAAAGGAATTTTTTTCGTGACAATACTTTATTAAAAACCATTAACAACTTTAACCGGGGATTTGTTTCTTCAAGATCAACTAAAAAGCAGTCGACAAAACATTGTTAAAAATATTAAAGAAGAAAAAATAAGAAGGTGAAAGTATTAACTGAAAGTATTACAAAAAGTTAAATAGTCTTGAATTATTTCATATACGACTAAAATAAATCAAAATGTATTTTTCTCTGGGTGTATTCAATTGAGTTGCGCATTAATCTTGGCGCTAGAGTCGAGTTGTTGCTGTTGCTGTTTGGCTGTTGCTGCTGTTTGGCTGGTGGGAAAACCAACAAGAGCAACAGCAACACACACGAAAATTTATGCCAAAGTTGCGGACAGGCGACGACTGCAGATTTCACGTCAAAACTCATGGGTGTACAAATGCATCATTCTGATGGTCATCATCAGTCTCTGCCTATCAAACAATCGACAAAGCAAACAGCAGCAACAGTTGCGGCAGCTGTGGCAGCAACATGTTGCCAAGGCACAAGGCACAAGGCACGTTGGCGTTGGCAACAATTACCCCAGACCCAGAACGTTTTTTTAGTTTGTGCGACAGTTTTCTGTGTGTGTGTGTGTGTGTGTGATTGTTGACTGCTACAAATTTCAACGTCGCACAGAAAAAAAAGGCAGCAACAACAACAAAAGCAACAATAACAACAACAGCAATCTGCACTTGAAAATCTAACACTGGCAACATGGGCAACAAGTCACAAGGAAGTGGCTGCCACCGCGTGGCAACCTGTTTCCACACTTGACCATTCTCAGCACTCTCAGCTTGCCACAACATGTTGCCGAATTGACAATTTCGCTGCGCATGCGCAGGCAACAACAGTTGCTGCTGCTGCTGCTGCTGTTGCTGTTGCTGTTGTCAATTGTCAGTTGGCCTGGGCTTTATGCAAATTGCACTAACCATGACCATGACCAGTTGATGCTGCTCTTTTAGCTCGACTTTCAGTGGGCGTTTGATTTCAATCGCCAACATTCTCACATATCCACATGGCCATATGTTGCTGGTGTCGACAACACAACGGCAACTCGTCCTGTTACTGCTGCTGCATTTTTATTAACTGTTTGCCATTTCGATTTTTATGTGTAGTTATATATTTTTTGAGCCTAGCTCGTTATTTTTCATTGCCCGCGCTCATATTTGGCCTCTTGATCTCACTTAAATCTTGACTGCGATTTCCCCCATCAATTCTGGACATTATTAATAATCGTTTTTCACTGCACGTCGCATTTCTTATTTCTTATTTCATTTTTCGGGTGTTGATCTGTTCCTACGCATACAATTTGTTAGATCCCCTCGTACTTGACTCCATTGACAACATTGCCACCACATTCCGACTCCGATTCCAATTCCGATTTCGAGACACGCCTTTAGCCTTTCTATCAACATTTGCTCGGTTATCACGTAATTTGATCTTAATGCGCATCGTGTTTTTTTATTCTCTCTTTTTTTTCCTTAAAAAAATTAATCCTCCACACTTTACTGTGTGTGTGTGTGTGTGTGTGTGTGTGAAGGGGAAGTGGGGGAAAAGTGTGGGTAATATTCAATCGATTTATCGTGTGTTGTTAGCTGTCAAGTGAATTTCATTAGCCACCAGCCATCAACGATGTCAGCGACGTCAGCGATGTGACACTTGAAATTGGGCATGCAAGATCTTTCTGGGGATAAGTGCGTGAGAGTCGCGACACAGTCCCGAAATTGTTAGATTATTAGATACTTAACGAGCCGACTTCACAGAACTACAAGTATTCTTGAACCCTGTCTTTAAGTTGTGGAGGAGTTGAGTAAATAGATATAAAAAAAAATGGAGAGAAAGAATGAATGCGAAGAATGATTAGAAAACTCTTCCATTATTTATTAAATGTTTTAAAATATTAATAAATAGATAAGCATATATATTTTATTCATTTAAACAAATCATTCAACTTTATCGATTGTAATAATTGCTTATATAAAATATATTATAATATACCCTATTTCTAAGTATCACTAAATTTTATAATATTCGATGTATTTTAAAACAAATTCCAAAGCCTAAAATATATTTCTGAATATTCTACACTGGTTAAAAAAAATTGTTGCGATCGCAATGCATTTTTTTCGGAAATGCATTGTGATTCAAAAATTAATATTAAAAATTTATTTTTGTACTTTCATTAAATTTTTCTTTTTTTCTTATCTTATTTAAAATATTTATATATCCAAGTCGAATATTTTTAATCGATCTTGTTAACAAAAATAATACTTCTAGAATTTAAGCATGCATAACTTTTAAATAAATAATTGGACAAATTATCTATAAGGTTCTGAAGTCAATTCTACAAACTGCATATATTAAAAATCAGGGCAAAACTAAATTCACATATTTTTCAAATTACATAATATTAATTTAATTTTATTTTACTTGGATTCCTAGCACTACAAGTAAAAACTTATTATTTAATGTGCTAGTCACAATTTGTTGTTTACTTAATATAAGTTACATAAATTTTATCTTAAAAACTATATTTTACAATAATTTAATTTAATTTTATTTTAACTAGTTTTGATTTATGTATGCATTTTAAATTCAATTCAATGTCATGTTACTGTTACAAACACTGTTAGGCAACTAATATACCCTACACTCTGATAATTATTATACATTGACCTTAACTGCAACTGCAAGCCAAAACTTGGACTGCATTCAAATGCGGCGCACGTCGTTTGGCTCGTTAAAAATCGAACACGCACTCGAACAATCGAAACTATCGAATCGAGTCGGATTGATCTATGGGGCGTAGTTCTTGTGATATGATTTACGATTGAGCCATGAGGAATGTCACGATTTAATGGGCTTATCGGTGCTGCGTTTCCAGTTCGATTGCCCATTTCAATTCCCAATCTCAATTCCCAATTCCGTTGCACTGCGTGCGGTCTAATTATTTTATTACAAACTTGTCACTGAGGTCTCTACGTTGTGGTGGTTCAGGGGCAAAGGGGGGACAGAAATTGGGGTGTGGCTGTCTACCTAATTAAAATTTCAAAATGAATAAATAGTGTTTTGATTTATTGAACAAAAGATAAAAAATATATAAATGTAAATGTAAATAAGTTTGGCATTTAAGACAACTCAACGGGTGGGATGGAACCAAAGTCTGTAGGAACTGGAGAGCCAAAGTCGAGTCGACTCCAAACTTCACCTGTCCAACACTTGCGTTTTTTACGAGCTCCCCGAGCTGAAGGTGCGACCCATGCAAATGCCAACAGGGTTTATGGCCAGGTTCATTCTCGTAGGGCCGAAAAAAGGAAAAACGTTCAACTTTGATTTTCCACCACTCTCTGATTTATTTTTTCCCAACAACACATAAATTTTCCATACCGCGTTCCATGTGATATGAACTGTAAAAACTCAGCATCATTTTGAATTGTACAAATTTATGGCCCAACTGGAACCAAGACTGGGCTTTAGGCCCAACCGATGATGGCGTTAGCGGTTCTTTTCTTCTGTCCGCCCTATCAGCTGTGGCATTTTATAACCGATTTATAGTTGACCACGGATGTCGGTCAGAGAACGCGGCGCTATTAAAATCAAATAAAATCAATGTTTTACCCAAAGAATTTTGACTCTTTTCTGCTTTTAATGAATCGTCTGGCAGTGTCATAAATCAGTAATGCATATGGTATGTATATAGTGTTGTCCCGGGTTCAGCCCACGTCAAGGGGCCATTGTTTGATTGCCAATAAAATTTGGTTGTAATGATGCATTTATAAAAGTATAAAAATGTTATGAGATTACATTTACACAGCACGATATTTAAATTAATTTAAGCATGTATCTGGAAAGCTGCCTGCTGTGATCTGCTGTGATCTACGATACAAGTTCCTTATACAATGTTGATAAAATAGAACAAGTTGGAGGAAGTTTCTTTGGTTTGATCATGCTACAAATATTTAATTATTTATTATTTGCATACTTGGTATTTGGACATTTTTCATACAATATTCCACCTTTCCCAATACGAACTACTTTTCATCTGCAAGAGTGTAGAAATTTTGTAACTAGTAAGAACATTTGTTTGCATTGTAAACTAAACATGAAATGCAGAACTATCTAGAACTAAACTCTGTTGTAATGGTGCCCTTACACTAGTTGACAAGCTTGTCAATTTCATCTCAGTAGGCTGTGCTTTTTACCAAATCAACACACTTTTGCTTAGAGTTGACCACCGTTTACACTAGAGTTGATTAAGTTGCCAGCAAAATTTGCAGCCTACTGAGATGAAATTGACAGCTTGTCAACTAGTGTAAATGCCCCTTAACTTTCTCACTTGACTAAATGAATTTGTTTATCACAAACATCTGTTATCTTTGGTACTTGAGACGAATGCTTTCAGTTAATTGTTTACAAATTGAACTAACTATAAATATGGAATATGCTGACTAAAATAATTCAAAGAACTTCAAAAATGCAGCTGGGTAAGTCAATGTCACATTGCCTCTCTTTTTAATATGAGCAATACCAAAACCTTACTTTCAGTCAATATTCTCTGCATTTGTCTGTCGACTGTCGTCGTGTCCCATGGCCTGGATATCTGCACAAATCAAACCTTTGGCTATAGAGCCGTCGACCCGGAAAATGCCCAGACATATTATTTGTGCTTAGGACTTCTGGGCAAGATAAAAAATACTTGCAATGAGGGATATTTGTTTAGTGATTCAGAGCAAAGGTGCATCCTGGATGAGCAATCAAATGCGATCGGTTTTCCAAGGGCTGTTGACACTGATGGCCCCAAGAATGTATTCAACATCAATCAAAAAATTTCCATGTACAAGCCAATTATTTTCAATTTATTTGGCTCGTTGTGGAAACCCTCTCCACCATCTCCACCATTACCCCAACTACCAACGACAACAGAAGCACCTATAGAACCAACTGAAGGTAATCACATTCGATTATTATTAAGCAATTTGTGACATAGCTCTTCGCTAATTACAGAGTCTACAGAATCAAGTGCGACAAGCACTACAGAAAGTGACTTCTCCTCAACTGTAGATAGTACCACAGAAGACTCCTCATCTTCTTCGACGGATAGCACTACAGAAGACTCCTCTTCATCAACTGCAGATAGTACCACAGAAGACTCCTCTTCTTCAACTGCAGATAGTACCACAGAAGACTCCTCTTCCTCTTTTGCAGATAGTTCCACAGAAAGCTCCTCATCTTCTTCAACGGACAGTACCACAGAAGAATCCTCTTCCTCAACTACAGATATCACTACCGAAGGTTCCTCATCTTCTTCGACGGACAGTACCACAGAAGACTCCTCTTCCTCAACTACAGATAGTACCACAGAAGACTCCTCTTCCTCAACTACAGATAGTACCACAGAAGGTTCCTCTTCCTCAACTACAGATAGCACTACAGAAAGTTCATCTTCCTCAAGTACAGAAAGCACCACAGAGTGTCCATAAAAAGTGTCTGATTTTTCAAATTGAAATATTTTGAAATGTATGGAAAATAAATCTGAAATTATATACGAAACTTAATCTTTTTACGTGAATTTCGTTAATTTTGAATCTAACGAAGTCTTTCTTGGGAGACATGAATTATATTAAATTTCAGTAAATTCTATATTGAATTAAACCTCAACAAATGTTGTAATATGTTTATTTAGAAACAAATGAAAACAGTTTTGAGGCACCAATAAATTACGTGGCTTTTAAGCTATTAGCGATTTTAGAGCATGCCTGATTTAGGTTCGACTTTACTGAAACTAGTTTAAGATTAAGAAAATGAGAGTTTTCTGAAACATCAGGACTCAATGCACTACAAATTTTGCGACAACTTTCTTTCTGCAAGGCTATCAACAATTTGTAACTTCTAAAAACATTCGGTTACAATGTAAATTGCACTTGCGATGTAGAACTATCTAGATTCTAGAACTATAGTCTGTGTTAACTTTTCATGTTACAGCATTTAATTTGCTAGACAAAGAATGTCAGGGGTCTATTAAGTTTATCAAAAAAATAAAAATGTGCGTAACAAGCCGAAGAAGGCGTGGCAGACCCCATAGAAATGGTTATTTATTTATTCATATTAATTTGATATGTTATGTTAACATAATATGTTTATTCAATATTAAATATTTGTTTTCAGCTTTAGTTTGCATTTGCTATTTTTTTTTTATATATATATTTTTACTTTAAATTGACTTAAATTATCATTTCGTACATAACTATTTTTAATACTTATAGCGATTTATATAATTTTATTCTTACAGGTATTTGCTTTCACATAGTAAGTACGGGGTCTTCCACAGTCGAGAATGCTCGACTGAAGTTGTTCTCACTAGTTTCACTAAATGAATTTGTTTACCACAAGCATCTGTTATCTTTGGTACTTGAGACAAAGGCTTTCAGTTAATTGCTAACAAGTTAAGCTATAAATACGGAAAATGCGGGCTTAAAAAATCAGAGAAGTTCAAAAATGCAAGTGGGTAAGTCGATGTCACATTGCTGCTCCTAACAATTGTTTGAGTAATGCCCAAACTTGACTTTCAGTCAATATACTTTGCCTCGGTTTGCTGACTGTTGGCCTTGCCCATGGCCAGGATCTGCTGTCAAATGCGGTGGGTCTTCCGAGGGCCGATGACACGGGTAGCCTCAGCAATGAATTCAACATCAATCAAAACATTTCCATGCACAAGCCAACTATTTTCAATATTTTTGGTTCAGTTTTGAGTCCCTCTCTACCATTGCCATCAACACAAACTACAACCAAAGGACCTAAGACCACCACTAAAGGTAATATCATTAATTCATTAATTTCAAAGAATTTGTGACTTAGTTCTTCTCTAATTACGGACTCTACAGGACCAAGATCGACGACGACAGCTTCTTTGACTAGTACTCGACCATTAGCAACAACAAAAACTACAACCAATGGACCTAAAACCACCACTAAAG
>JBAMBK010001923.1:0-33419 GCA_037043435.1 Drosophila suboccidentalis
AAATACAATCGGTCCATTTTGGAACTCAATTTTTAAGAGAATTTATTACAATGTAAAATCGATATGCTTATCGTAGTTAAGTTCCTCTAGCGTATATTGATTAAATAAATAACTTAAAAGATATGGATTTTTAATCAATTTAACGTTTTTTTAATCCCCATATGTATGTATTTGATTTATTTTTATTCTCTAGAATAAATAAAACCCATTTAAAATTGTAGTTACAGAATTGAAAATGCAAATGGCATATACTTTGGCTGCTTTTTCCATTATTAAAAGCTAGATTTCATGGAGACTCCACTGCTCATCAAACGCAGCCAAAGGGACCCGAAAACCCCGCTAAGGACATGCTAATTGAAAGCCTTCCTTGCTGGTGTGCTACCATGGAGAAGGGTTTGGGAGTGTAGAGCACAACAGGTTCTCTAATGCTTTTACAGCTTCACCTGCGCGTGTCTAGGCCAGGTCGGATTGCGATGTGCTTCTGGACCAGGCTCGCGCTGCTAATTAGCCGACAGAGTTGGCTAATTGAGCATGGCTGAAGCTTCAAACGAAATTAATGTGAAAATTGATGCCTCCAACTTGACCCTTGTCACTTTTCTGTTGCCTCTTGTCCCATACCACTTGACACTATCCGTTGCCGTAAGCAGAGATAGAGAGATGAGCTAAAAGAGTTCTAGAAGAGAATCTCCGCCATCCGCCAGGTCCTGGACAATTTTATTACATGCAATAAACATGTCTAGGGGGACGCGACCGCTGCCAGCGAACAAATTCAGTTGTCCATACCGTATTCATATGCAAAATTAATGCCAACCTCCTGGATTTCTGCAACTACGGCAGGCGAAGTCTGCAACCTCGACGGGGACTCCTGCGCCTGGACCTGCCATGCACCTCAGCCAGAATCTCGATGGCTGCGAAGTCACGTCGTGGTGCATGGCAACAGGGCAACAAAAAAGGCTAACAGAAAAAACAACTAAAGGAATTCTCTTGCATAATATTAAGATCAAGTCGAAAGCTGATTACGCTTTGAAAGTATTAAACAAGAAAACTATTTTAAGTAAATTTTCCGTTTGCAATTTAATTATAAAGTTTTAAATTTCTTTTAGAAAATTTATAATTTTGTATAGAATTACATAATAACACAGACTTGACAACAGGAAACATCTTAAAGTTTCATTGATTTGTATGCATTAAGTTAATAGAATCTATCTTAATTTGGTATATAATTCCAATATCTTATATTTTTTAAATTTTAAATTAATTAAATTTAAATGCAACTACAAAATGTGAATCTGTTTGGGACAAATTAGATTCGTTCTGAAATTCTATAAAGCTTGTTAATAATGCGAAATATTTTTTTATGGTATTTTGATTAATAAGATGATTGTGTACTAAAATAGCAAAGATTTTTTAATGGTCATTTATTCGAATGCTTGTGTTAGTTTAGTTTAAAATTATTTAATTGTCTGCAAGAACAAATAATATAAACAATATTCGACTCAAATTAGCAAGTTCAAAAAGACATTTCTTTGTGCATACTATTCGCATGTGGAGCCGTTTGCCTTTTCAACTGAAAACAATAAGTAGCGCAGCAACTTTTAGGGACAAGATAAAAATATTTTTGAGAGATGCATAAAATAAAACTACAATAAGATAAATATGAAAATAAAAAATACAAAATTTAAACATAAATAAAATAAATTAAATAAATTAAAATTATATAAAAATAATAATAATAATAATAATAGTAATAATTCATGCATCACAATAGATTATATGTAGATCAATGATTGTAATAGTGACTAGTGCCTTAAATAATAAGCGTTAGCTTGTAGCACTAGGAATCGAAATAAAGAAATTGAATTAGATAATAATTGTTATTTTTAGGTATTGAATTTATTACTTAATTCATCAATTCATGTTTGCAATTTGATAATAAGTAAATAATGATAATAATTAAATCTTTTAGACAACTCAAACTGCAGTATTTATTGGTTAACATCAGTAATGTTTCCGAATAATTGTAATTATTGTGATTTTAGTCGAAAGAAGTAGCAGACAGACTCGAAATTCAGTACACTTCTTTGAGGAATCACAGCACATCTGTCGAGCCAAAATCCCCTTTCAGTGAACTATCCCCTCGGAGTGTCCTTCAGTGTTGAAAGCTGAACCTTGGGAGCAATCAGTGGATTGTATGCTGCTTTGTCGGAGATGCCCGTCACTCTATCGCTCTGTCTATCTCTTTTTCTCTTTTCATCTCCCTCTCCTTCTCTCTCTCTCTCTTTCATTCTGACTGTCAACACTGTGAGAGCGAGAGAGAGTGAGCCTAGCAAGCGATTTTTTTTTCCATTCATTGTTCGTTAAGAGTTATGCGTAGATGTGAGTGTTAGTGTGTGTGTTTGTGTGTGTGTGAATGTGTGTGTTTTGTGTTAAAACATAAATTTAACTGCAAGCGCATGGAGCGTGTGACAAGGCCACAGGAATTCAAAACAAAAGTTGCAACAAATACCAAACACGCCATAAAGACAACAACAGCAACAGCAACGACAACAACAAGAACAAATAGCAGCGTTGACTACCATCACATAGACATACATAAACTGCAGGTTGTCCCCTCCAACCCCCCCCGCATCCTTTTGTGTGGCGAAAAGAATGACAGGAAACCGGATGTGACTGCATGCCTTTTGTGCATGCAACGAATTATTCAGTTGACATACAGGATGTGTGCTGCTTTGTTGTTGTTGTTGTTGTTGTTTCTGAATGCCTGTGCAGCTGACCCCTCCCGCTTCTTGTCTTCCTCTTCTCTCTCTCTCCAAGCTGCCAGCCTCCCAACCCTCCAACGCTTCCCTCCCTCTGGCCGCAAAATTTGAGAGAAATTCCCCTTGCTGGAATGTTGTTAATTTCATAAGGGTTGAGTTTGGACCAAGCTGTATTAAGGAAATTACTAAATCATTTCATATACATAACAATTATAATTATTTATAGTTGAAATCTAAGGATACAAATTTCTATAATTTCTTTAATAACAAAATATGTGTATAATAATACTCTTACTCAAAAGGTGACATCCATTGGATCTCCCTACTAGGTTCCTTCATTAATTTTTAAATGCTATAAATAATATATTTACTCAAAATATCAAATTTCTATCTGTGATCGATTGTTCCTTCCCTTAAATGTAAAACTAGATTAAGTTACCACAAAAGGTAGCAGAAAACCTGTTTAAATAAAATGTACAAATATTTTATTAAATAAAAAATAAAAATAATGCTCTTGCTACTGTTTCATTATAATGAAGTTTCGAACTGCTCAATGCAAATTTTTAGATCCGATACTTAAATAATTATATTTTGTTTCTTTTGTTAATTTAATTTAATAAAAATATATGCATGTGTCTGAAGACTAATCGACTCTTCTTTCTAAGTGATGCAAGATTATACCCATATATGGGAAATAAAAGCACTTGTCCTAAGTTTAAGGCTGAGGGATTCGACGGACATAGATACATATATCTTATCATTAAAAGAAAATAAAAGTATTTAGCAACTACAAATGGAGATTAAAGGAAATTCTTCTTCAAGCGCTTTAACTGACCGTAGCTTAATTTGTATGTTTGTTTTTTCAATGAGTATTAAACCCTTAAATTAATTTGATTTCGGTATAAAAGTTGTATTAAATTAGTTGAACAATTTGAAAATACAAAGTTATGTATACACTTCTTAAGGAGCGAAGTATTTTTATTTTATTTAAAGGGTATGAGGAAGTCGAGCTCACCTTTTGTTGCGATTTTGATTGTTATTACGTTCTATTGCCCCATTCTATTATGCCGTGCTTTATGATTATTGTTATTACACTCATGTAAGTATTTCTTTTGAGTTACACACACACACACACACACACACACGCATACTCTCCCACCCACATACATAGTCATTTTTGAAGCAATTTTTCAATTTTATGTAGCCAACTCATAAATAAAACCTGGCCGAGTTTTCTTTTTTCCTTCCTTTTTTTTGGTGTAATCAAAAAGTGCGTGCTAACTAAATTGTTATTGCTTTCAAATGTCACGTATCATTATCATAATTTTTTCGCTTGACATTTTTAAGTAGCTGCCATAAATGTTTATAACTTTTACACACACATACACATACACACATATACGGAGTTTCTATTAACCCTGCAATGCCATCGGCCTTGTGCGGCCTCTTTGCGTTATTGGACCCCAGGGAGGAACCGAAGGTTCCGCCTCCCACACACGTAGACACCTTGGGCTCCTTGGCTTTCATATTTATAATTTATGACTGCATTTGCCGACTGCTTCTTTATTATTGTTGTTGACGAGTGCCAGCAAGAATGGGGGAGGGAAAGGGAAAGAAAAAGATAAAGGGAAAGAAAGTGGCCAAAGTCGCTTTTCGTTAACTTGCAATTATCATGAAAAACATTTTTAACAACAATCTGTTAAAAGTCCGCAAGGCAAATGCAGAAGTGTTTCCGTGAAAATGTGCTTAGCTTGGAGGAAATGTGAAAGAAAGCCATTTTATTATTTAAAATAATTTTAATAAATTCAAAAATAACCGTTTTTGTATATTTATGTAAAATAACATGAGATCAGCAAAATAGTAGCCGTGAATTAACAAAAGATGATGACAGACGATGATTTCTCTACTTTTTTTCGTTAAGGAATTACACGGTGCTACTGTCAAAAAACTTCTGGGATGCGACATAGCTTAGATTGTAGATATTGTTAAATGTAATATAGAATTTTTTTGGTTCACATCGGATCTTTAAATTACGATAAAAAAAACCGATTTTCGAGGATCATGGAGCTAAAAGATCCTTTGTCTTAAAATATGCATGTTACAATATAACTTGTAACACGTCGTTAAGAAGAAAAAAATTAACACCTTTTACATTGCAATCTCAGATAAAAATTGAGGGAGCCACATGTACAAATATATGCATTTTTTAGTGTTTTTCAACTTAACCGTACTTTGAACGAAATTTAATAAGTCAAATTTGTAGAAAGCCATTTACTTTAAGTATGCAGCTTAAAAAAAGTTTAATTTTGCGTCTACTGCATTTTAGTTTTATAAAAATCGAGTAATATTTAATTGACCTATTCAAATTTGTAGGAAAATAATCATGGAAAATCCCACTGCACTACGAAGCGAGTGTCAAGCGAGAGTATCGTAAAACTATCGGATCCGAGCTCGATGGTGATACGAGAGGCGAAAGTATCGTCAAATTATCGCATTCGAGCTTGAATATGATAATTGAATAGGGAGAAAAATTATATTAACGCAAAGTGAGTCGCAAAAGGTATCAAAAAAGGCCCGAAAAAACTATCGAAGAAAGCTCGCAAACGAATCTTCTGCGAGCTATCGAGAACGAAACTTTCTCTGCCACAAACTGAGCGACGGGTGATTACTTTGCGGATCGTTTGCGAGTGTTTTCTCGATAGTTTTGCACGTTGATGTCTCGCATAAGTATCGTTACCGATATTTTTTACGAGCTTTGGTTCAGTGGGATACTCCGTTTTGTTAACTACGCAACATACAAATGGAAAACTGTTGCATACTTTTAGATGCTAGGGTGGCGCGAATATCAACATATTGAGCAAATTTCGTTTTCGATAATCTATTAAAACTGTGCTTATTATTGTACGATTTTAGAAAAAAGATACACGTTTTACTCGTGAAAATGTGTGCTTTTTAAATAATAAAACAAGTTAAAGGGGTTTTTAACAAAATAGTGTTAAACAAATTCACCAAAATCAAAAAGTTTAAGAAAAAACAGAAAACAAATTTTGTTTACCTAGGAAATACTCAAATAAGGGAATTGAAACCTGTTAAATTAAGTAATTAGTTAAGTAATTAAGTTAAGTACCTAAGTTTCTTCTTTCCAAAACTGGTCATAAAATAAAAGTCAGTAATTATTTGACGAAGCTATGGGCGCATTAGTGAGCGCAAATTCTAGAATGTTACAAAAATCAATTTAACTTTATCTACAACCTAGGCTATGTCCCATTCCAGAAGTTTCGTTTTGATTATATTTTTTGTAGCAGTGTGTAAAAAAAAGCTGAATATCGCGGAAAAGCCGACAGAAACTTTGATTTTAACTTATAGTACCAACTATTGCACAGCGGAAAACTGCTGCTCGACATTTTTAAGCTCGTGTTACATACATTTTAAATATCTGATTAGACCAAAAATATTTTATTTAAAATAAACATATTCATAAGCATGTCAATGTGCAGTTTACATTATACCCGCATTTAACTTAAAAGTTTACGTTAATTATTTACTTTTTTCTATATATATTTATTATATATATATTTATTTTAGCCTTTTTACTACATATATCTTTGGCATTTTTGTACAGTTGTACAATAAATAAATATTTTAAAATTTTGTTTAGTGAGGTGCTGTACCGTTTCCTTTATCTTTTTTTGCGGATCATTTTTCCCTGTTTCTATGGCGGGTCGTTTGCATCATTTTTGCCATGGGTCTTTAATAGGCTTGGGACAGAGATCATTTCTGCATCGGGATTCCCCTTGATCTCTTTGGGTGCGAGTTCAGGGTCAGATTTTTCCTTGCTTCTTAGGATCGTGTTACCATTTAAGTCAGTTCGACAGCTTTTGTAAATATTTTGTTAAAATTAAAGTTATTCATAAATGAAATTTGTTTTCCAATGCCAATGTCGCAACTCGGCCAAGCTGATAATTTGGCATTAGGCTGCTGCCTGTTTCCAGTTGGCAGAAGGGCAAATAGAAACTAAAACAAAGAACGGCAACATATTGCTGTTGTTGTTGTGTTGTGGATGAATAATTTGCATAATTTTATTGCATACGTACATTTTCGGTGGCATAATGAGTCTAGACATTTTGTTTCAATTTATGAAATTGTTATTTTATGCAATATGTTTGTGATTAGATGACTTTTGCATAAATATGAATATTGTTGCTGCTGTTATTGTTGCTGCTGTTGCAGTTGCTGTTGTGGGGCACAAGGTCGTGTTGCTGAGGCGAGGGAACCGAAATTATATTTACGATGCGGACATAAAGTTTATCACAGAATCAAGTTGAATGCAAACTTTATAAAAATTACAGAGAGAGAGAGACACAAAATGTGGGAATTAAAAAGAGATAGAGAATAGATAGAGAGAGTGAGTGAACGGGAGATAGACAGAGGGAGCAACTTAAGAACTTGCCTCACAAACATTAAAAACTAATCAAACTTTTAAATACACTTCAACCGCAGCAGCCGCCGTCTTAAGGTGTCTACGCAGCTAAAGGAGGCGTGTCCTTACCGCCCCAGAACAATTCGACAGGCGTCTTAAAAAGCGGCTTCGACTTTGATTTGTTGCCCCCCTCCTTCCCACCCGAGCACCCAAATCCAGTCCCCGTCTTGTCTTTCGGCCTTAACTTTTGCCGGACTTTTGCCTTGTTGTCAACGTCAACAGAAATTGATTGCTCACCAAGCGCTGTTCTTTCTTTCTCTTTCTTTATCTGTGTCTCTCTCTCTCTCTCTCTCTGTCTCCCCTTCTCTATTGGTGCCTCTCTCCCATAGGGGCTTTTGGTTGCCTCTGTGGCATTTTCATTTCATTCAGTTGAGTTTACTTTACGCAAAAGTTTTGAGCTCGTCTCTCTGGCGGCTGCCGCCACTGAATTATCCTTAGCCATCGGACCAAGAAGCCTTGTGCCCTCAAGCCCCCACTCCCCACTCCCCTCTTCTGCCTGCGCCCAACTTTGACACAGTTTAGAAGCCAAAAGTTTAATGGAATTTGTCTATGGCGTCGCCTCGGCGGTCGCCGGAAATATAAATAAAACAGCATTCAACTTGTTTTTGAAGCAATTAAAAATTCTTTAAGACGCCTTCTTCATCTCGCTGGCTTCGAAATGAGTCGTCCGCCGATCGACAGCTCTTGGCACCAGGCCTCCAATGTACCAGCCCCAACTGCCTCTGCAAATGTAATGTAAACACAAGTCAAAGTAATAACGAAAGTTTTTAATTTTAAAACGATTTATGTTTGTTTCATACCATAGTTGTCCTATCGAATAACCACATTTCCTACATTGAATGAGGCCTTCAAATGTATTTCTTGGAGTGAACTGCAGTTAGTCAAATAATTTACTTGACAAGGGATAACATTCATAGTACATTGTACATTCAAAAAAAAAACTATCTCTTGATTATTTATAAATATTTCTAGCTTTTTAATTATTACGAATTTATTTGATAAATTTGATATTTTCCCAATTATACAATATTGTTATGATTAATTTTGTATTTTTTTGTGTGACGAAAAAATGTATTTGTGTTTTATTTGAATTATATTTTTTCCAATAATATTTTTCAATATTATTATTTAGATTGCCATGTATTCCGAAGTAGAAATTTTATTTTACGCGTTATTAAATCCATAAGTTTCTCTATCAATCCAATATAGAAGGCATCTTATATTTTGTGTTAAGAAAAAGTTTCCTTGCACAATTACATTTCTTAAGTCTTAAGTGACCTTTGATGAAAATTTACTTTAAGATAATTTCGCAGTAGAAAGGTAATTTTTGTAGAAAGGATTTAATTTTCTAGAACGCTGTAAGATAAGAAGTATTCATCTGCCGTATAAATAGTTCTACTTTGTCATTCTGCGTTTATTTCTGTCTTTATTTAATAAACACTCTTTTTAATAAACTGTTGCATTTTTAAATTAAATAAGCTACCAAGTCTCGCAAAAGCTGTCAATAGGGAATATTCATCTTAATTGAGCACTTACAAGATATTTCAAATACTTTGCAAGTTCATTAGATTGTTAAATGTTTGTACACTACATGTATATAAATATACGAATTGAGTTAAGTCTGTTTATTTGGGCATTTAAAATGACTGGCAAAACAATTGAAATCAAACAAACAAATTTAATTTGCTGTCGCTTTCTATGAACTGAACTAAAACGTTCGCCTGCGTTCACATGGCGTATGAGCAATGTGGCTTGTTTATTGCCTCACGCTTCCCACCGAGCGAGTCGTACATAAAACGCACAGTTTTTCCCATTGTTGTGAGCATTCACACACACACACACACACATAACAGCAGCATCATTATCAGCACTTACACAGTATAAGGAATACGATGAAAGTCGTTCGGAAAAACTGCTCTTAACTACTTTCTGCACGTCTGCAGATAAAATCGATAAATTCCTTTTCGCAAAACGAATTAGGAAACTAATTGACTTGGATTTCGCTTAAAGAATCTCACATAAATCGTGAGCTTAAGCGTGATTCTGGCAGTCGCCGCAGTCGGGATTCGCAGCGCTAAATGTAGAAGGGGAATTGCTATTGCTCCTCCCCCCTTCCCCCTCCAAGGGGATCTGGTAGTTTCCGGGCAACTTTACTCCGGCAAATGTAGAGCACTCTTAGGAGTTTCCTGTATTTCATTATATTTATTTAGAATTTTAATTATGCCTGCCGCCTGTTAAATGTCATTAAATGTTTCAACATCAAGCCCTTCACATCACTCCGGCAACCCTTCCTGCCCTACAGTCGAGGCATCGTTCTCATCATTCAGAGCCAGCGAAGCGTCGACAAACTAACAAGGCGCAAATATTATGCTCGTATTTGCTGCAATGCCTTTCAATTTAATTTACCACACACCACATTACATTTCAGCCAGGGCAACATTTATCCTTTCCTTAGCAGGATCTGCCTAGCTGTGTCTCTCCAGTGCTATGTACACGGGCATTTTATGCTCGGCTTATTTGTGGCACGGCTTTGTGCACGCCTGAACCTGCATCCACTTGAAGACAGGCCTGAAAGTGCACAAGCCCAACACACAAGAGACTTTGAATTGAAATTGCAGAACGTTATCATTATTCCGCCAAATAGTTTATTAAGAAATCATCACCAGAACAAATCGACAACAGAATATCGATGAAATTTGTATGATTATTCTGGTGAACGGCAGTGATGAGCAATCATGATTTAAAAATTTAATGATTATGATGACTGAAAATTCATCAACAACAAAACACAACACTAGTTTTGTAAATAAATAAGAAAAAATTAATAAGGAAACCACTTTATTATTATATTGATATTAATTAATTTGGTTTTTTTAAAAAAAATGCAAAGACATTCATTAGTGACTAGTGCATTAAATAATAAGCGTTAGCTTGTAGCACTGGGAATCAAAATAAGTAAATAAATAAATAAAATAAATAAAGAAGACGTTGGAATCTGATTATTTTTAAGGAATCCGGCTAGGAAAAGTGCTTTAAACTTTCTTATATAAAATATTAAATGCGCATACAATTTTGACTTAATTATTGATTAATGCAACCATCTATTATTTTAAATTTGGCCTTTTGCTGTGTTCATTGTTTTGAATAAATAAATATTAAAAACTTTGACAAAAAAAGAAATGACAACTTCGATTTTGCCTTGAAATTTCATCAAAACGTTTACCAGAAGCCCATCAAAAATTTTTTGATTTCTGGTACATGATTACGATTGATTAGTTCTGGTGAACACGGCCATTGTTAGAATATTATATTAATTTTTATATGTAAATCTGACTAATTTAATGAAAAAATAAAAACATTTCAAACAAAGTAACCATTAATAATTAAATATGAAAAGATTTTGTATGGTAAAAGAAATATGACATCAAATTTTGACGACCTTCAAGTGCCGCCAAGTATTTCATAAGTAGTTCAATGTTTTGTACTCATATTTATATCAATATATTAAATATCTCACATTTAAATATTTTAACTTACTTCTTTAAATTACGTAAATTATATTTAGTTTGTTATTAGTTTTCTATGGATAATACCCTCTATCTATATAAATAAAACTTTTTGTCCTGACTAACTGACTTAATGACATATTGACTGATCATTGTATTTCCAAAACTGTAAAATATTTATATTTTATAACTTAAAAAAAGTTTTAGCAATTTTATCTTAATGAAAAATAGTGCAGAATTTTAAAATTCAATGTAAAATATATGAACTTTGTTTATCAAATTATGAAAACATTCTGCATTTTTTCATTTTATATTTCAGAATTATACATAAATAGCAAAAGAATACGTAAAGAATTAATGAAACAAATATTTTATCAAATCCATAAATTACAATGAATTCGTTTCTGAGATTTCTTGAGCTGAATTGCAAATCTTATGCTGCCTGTGGGCAATGGTCGTTCTTTGTTAATGAGACTCAGAAAGAGTTGTTTTTCCCCATTTCTCGACAAATCGAAGAAAAATTCAACATGAAGTGAAAAGTTGGCAGCGGCAAGATGCGAGTGGCAAGTTGCAAGTACCAAGTTGCAAGTTGCAAGTTGACAAAATTGCGTTTCATATTTATAAATTCATATGCAATTGCCATTTTTGCAGTCAACGTTTGCTGACTTCGTGCCTCACTCAAATTGCAACAAACATGCAAATATATAATTTTAATAAAGTCCTGGTGTTGCTCAAGCTACCTGTGCAGGCAACAAGAGGGGGCAGCATGGAGTGAGGGAGGGTGAAGGAAAGAGGAGGGGCTACGTGCAGCTAACTCATCAAAAATGCCAACCAACAACTGCCATGGCAAGTCATTTGGTAACAGCAACAACAACAAGCTAAATTTCTCTTCTCTCTTATTCTCGTTGTTGTTGTTGTTTCTGTTGCTATTGTTGTTGTTGTTTATTTCACTGAGGGCGTAAAGTGGTGGGGTGGAGGGGGTAGCAGGCACTTGATATGCCTCGAGAGAGGCAACGGCGGCTGCAAAGTGGGAAATATGAAATTTATGTAGTACCAACGAAATATTTTCATGTAGATTCCCTGCCGTCAATGAGTGCAATTTATATGCAATTTGTTTGCCAACAACAACAGAAACAGCAACAGCAACAACAACAACAACAGTGACAGGAAGTTGTCTGAACTGGGGGCTCATAATGAGCAGGCAAATAGAAATAGGGAATTCGTTTCAGAACTTCAGAAGATATCTTACAAATTACAATGACTACATATTAACCATATTTAAGGGAAAGGGGCTTATAACCCTCCTAGTATGTCAAACTTTCATTATAGTTTTTATACACAACAGTACTTAACGATAACACTAATGAATACTCTTTTACAGATACCGAACAGGGACTGCAAATAATGATTATTTGTTTTTTTTTTTTTAATCAAAAAATCAATCATATATAATATCTTTGAGATACTGAGGAAAATACCAATATTTATCTCTATAGCTCATTTATGCATTTTCGCCATTATTTTTAAATTTTTTCAAGTTTTATAGATTTGCTCACAAAGTATTGATTAATTTTTAGTTATACTTTACTTCTCAACCAATAATCATTATTTTTGACGAAAACAATAAAACTTAAGGAATAATCATTATTTCATGAGTTTTATATTTTGCTCAAAATAAAACTCAAATTATTATATCGACAAGGCTTTTTTAATGGATTATTATTATAGATTGTCTTGGCTTATTTACAGAAAAAGGTCCACCTTGCCCAAAAAACGTAAAATTTATCAAAAACTCACATCTTGTGAAGTTTTCTTCCAAAAATGTATTCAAGTTATTTATTTTAGCAATATACGCTAGATGAAATTAAATATGATGAACATATAGATTTTACATTGGAATAAATTCATTTTTCTATATTTTTGGCCATTTTTTTTTTTTAATTTGCTTCCGAAATGTATCGTTTGTATTCCATCGATTACACTAAGTAAGAGAGTAAGACTGTAACATAAAACATTTTAATATATAGAAATATATTGAATGTTTAATTTAAAACAAGTTTTACAAGCTGTTTCCGATATATAGTTAGAATGAAATTTGATGAACAAACTCTTGGAAAACTAGGTGGAAATCTTGTCACGTTCGTGATGTCGCGTTACAAATTACTAATTAAACTTGTAAAATAAATAAAATAATAGTAACATGTCAAAATTATGTCTAAAATGGAAAACCACATTTTTTTACTATGGTCTAAGAGTATTTTCATCCAAATTACTCGCTACATTTCAAAGACTTTCGCATTTGTCAAGTCAAACATGACTTCTGCTCGTCGCGTTCGCGATGCATTGTTTTCTATAAATAATTCGAAAACGACAGATCTTCACAGCTTGTCTTTTATAATAAAAATAGTGTTGATAAAACGCATTAAGCACGTGAGAAAACACTTTTGAAAATGCCAATTTTTTGACATTTTTTTTTTAATTTAAAGACGTACAAATGTTGCGTTCTCGGTCCTGAATATGCCCATATGTATCATTCTTGCCTGTATTACCTAAGAAAAAGTCGAGACAACAACTTGAGTTTTATTTTGGACAAAAAATAAAGCTTATTAGTTGAGAAGCAAAGCAAATCTATAAAACTTGAAATTAATCATTATTTCAAAATTTTTTTAATAACACTTATTATGATTACAGTCGCTGATACAGAAGTATCCGAATTCTTTTGAATACTTTAATTATTCTTTTTAAGTTACAGTAGTATCCGAATTCTTTTATATTCTTTAAATAAATTAATTTAAATATTGATCTCAACATATGAAAATCAAATTAAAATAAATAAGTAATTTAGTTTTAGCTTCTGGTTGATTTGCATCCATTGCATACCAAGACTTTAAAAGAACAAACAGATTTGAATTCTATTTGTCTATGATCATTCCCACTTTGTTTTATGTCTGGGTTCGATAGGATGAACAGAATTACGAAGTCTTCAAAATTTTTTACCAAATTTAATTGAAAATAGCAGAAAACTGTCTTGTACAGAGTCATAAATATGTATATTTGATAAATTCATTATTATAATCATTGAGATGTGTCTACCTGAGACATTCTTTTTAAAAATTTGGTAAGCTTTAAGTTCAGTTCTTCAGCTCCGATCATTTTTGACAAGTTGCCATAGATTCATTAGAAGTTTGAATGAAAGCATTAAAAAAAGACTTTAAGAAAGAATTGAAAAAATTAAATTTTTTTAATGAAATTTGAAATTGAAACTAAAACATTGGGCTTTGGGGGCCCTGAAACCTGTCCGCGTACCGAACCGAAATGTAAATCAATGGCTTGAGTAATTGAAACGAACTTTTATTGAAATTTTTAAGGTTTGCAGCCATGAGTTAAACTACTTATTTTAATAAGTAATAGTTTCTCTACTTCAATAAACTACATCCATTTATAGCATTCATAAAATGTGAAATTCTGAGTTTTGTTGGAAAAGAACATACTCGTATTGTACCTTCATTCACCCGTCCGTTTGAAAACTTTACAGACAAGTTATCATACTGAGTGGCGCAACCCAATAAAATGCGCAACTTTTGCTCGGCTCTCGACACTTTTGGGCCAGGTCAAAGCACCTCGCACTGGACACGGACACTTTGAGCGAATTTATTGTTTCAAAGGAAACACGCAGCATATGCAACGCTCAGAGCAGGCGCAAAAAGAAGAAGAAGAAACAAGAAAAAATAAACGTGATGAAAGAAAATAATAGAAATTGAATTTCTATTAAACTTTGGCAGCATGCAAACGACCAAGTTTACCGGCCAACTTTGGCCACGGCTCACATATGAGCCCGAGGGCCGTACAAACAGGGGTTTTGTGCTGAGAAGTCAAGTTGTCAAAGAGTTAAGTAGCCAATCACTGTGCTCACACTATCTCCCTCTTGCTCTGTCCCAACTCTATCTCTGTCTCGCTTATTTTATTGTGAATGCCACTTCGCACTCACGGCTCCATAGAGGGCGCTGTCAACACGTCGACTTCCGTTCGACCGTTCGATTTTTGGACCGTTGAACCGTCGATGTCGACGTCGCACAGTGGTCAACTTAACTCGGATTAATTCAAATTTACTATTTTCAAATAAAGTCAATGTGTTTTGTGTACTGATTAATATCAAATGGTTATCATACGATAACTGCAACCAACCAAGAATTACTTATTTTCCATTAAAAATAATAGTAATAGTGATAACAGTAGTAAGTTAACGTTAAGTACTAACAGAGATCATGAATAAAACTAGAATGACAATTGAACTTATGTATAAGTTTACATTAAAAAGTTATTACAATACAACACAACTAGAATTAAGATACAAATTAGAATGACAATTGAGCTTATATGTTTGCATTAAAAAGTAATTAAAATTACAGTATCGACACTTAAACATATAATTGCAGAGATCTCACTCTCATCATCTAACCCTAATATTAAATTAGAACTATTTTTGTATTTAATTATTTATTCAAGTGGTGCCCAGATGGTTTTTCAGTGCGATTTTAAATTTTGTAGCACTATTGATTGCCTTTATGGCGTGAGGGAGATTGTTCCAAACTGCTTCATTGTGCAGGTGTACTTGTAATTAAGTGTAATTGGATCGTAATTGGATCGGTGTGGATCCGGACTAATATTTGGATTATCATGTTATTTGTTGACAAAGTTTTTAATTTATATTCAGAAGGACCACTGTGCATCGGCGGCGGCGACGTCGCTGCTTTTGTGCTGTCAGCAGAAATGTCACATCTTGCACATGCATTGGAATTGGCCTTGCCCCGTGCAGCAGCAATAGAAACAGCAGTTGCAGCATGTGGCGCCCTCTGTCGTCAGTTGGATTCAGTTTGGCTCGGTTTGGTTCATCGTCTGCCTTTTAGACGGCGCATTATTTGCTTTTATTTTTTGCAAGTCAATAGCTTTGGCTTTTAAATTTATCGTCTGACGTTTGATACGCTTCATTTAACTTGGAAACATTTTTCAACTCTGCCCTCAACTCTCAAACCCCCGACTCCCCCTTGTCCCAGGGCCCCAGTATCACACACACTGCAACCACACCCCAAAACTCATTCCAATAGTTCACTACTTTTAGAAATTACATGGAAAACTCGAACACCATCTCCCTCTCTCTCTCTCTTATTCTCTCTCTAGCTCTCTTTCTCTCGTTCACTGTGCATAGATAAGTTTTGCAGAATGGCAGACGTTAAGTGTCATTAAATTCAGTCGCACAATTGTTGCAGCTGTGCTATAGCTGAAATGCGAGTACAGTCCCTCATCTTTATAACAGACTGATATTAACTAAACTTTTTATTAGTGTCACATCAAGTTTATAAGCTCAGCATAAGTTAAATTTTAAGGTCACAAAAGCTTCACATAATAGAGCGACATAGAACTGCTCGCTTTGCTGGCCGGACTGTTTCTGATATCAATTGGCTCTCTATGAAATATACTATTCTAATTTTGACTAATTTTCGTTGACTGTAGGAAAACTATAATAATCAAAGCGTAAGCACTTTCTTGATAATAGTGATAGTATTCAGATCCTCAGGATTGTACTTTGAATTTGGTATTTGTTCTCCGGTTTAGTTTCCCGATTCTTTTACACATGAATGTGTTTCAATCAATGAATTGTTGGTTTTTCTTACACTAAAGCCTGAAAATGAGCCAACGATTAAAGAATTTCCTAAAATTCCCAATAAAAGTATAATTTGATTAAAAAAGTGTAGTTTTTATATACTTATAATATAATAATTATATAATACTTTAATCTCCATTTAAGTTTTATTTTTGAAAAATGCATGTCTCTATTATGGTATTCAGAAACTATGATATTTGTGTTATGTGACAAATTTATTGCACTGTAGCTAGTGAGTGAACTTTTTAAGTTTCTACTGTCGTATTTGAAATAAATCCCCAGTACAATGAAATTAATTTCAATGAATAGCTGTTTTGTATAAACCAAGCTTTCTTTTTATTTCGTTTACGCTCATGCGTTTGGTCACCCTTTCTTACTTTTGTATTTTCTAATGCTTTTGCCACTGTTAAAAATCAATTTAATAACTTAAAATAATTTGTATCTCTTTATTTGAATTTAAAATCTGTCCTAAGGGACAATCACTAAAATTGTCATCTGTGTGATTCGAACCTTAGTTATTTAACTGAATGTTCTAATTATGGCAGGTCGGCGACTCTAACCATTGAGCCACCGGACCAAGAAGAATTACTTACTTTTACAACCAATACCAATACCAGCCTCAGTGTGACCATATTTCGTTAGATACTTTTAACAGTCTGGCAACCTTTCTCAACTTATAATTTTGTCTCAATGCGACAAATTTTGTATACATACTAGAGATGGGCATGGGCCTCCTTTTTGAGGCACGGCACGGCCCAAGCACGGCTGGTAAAAACTGAGGCCCAACACGGGATTTTTTTAAATAGGCACGGCACGGCACGGGCACGGCACGGCCCATGCCCATCTCCATTTTTGTCACTTCGTGGCGTCACTTTTTTATTATAATGGCATCAATCGTGCTATCGATGTTGTAAGTGTTCGCAAATTGTGTGATACATCGATGAATCCTACAGCTCAAGCTGACAAACAAGCTATAAAACAACGCCAACTTATCGATACTACCATATTTAAATTCAAAATCTGTACCGTGCCTACCGTGCCTCCCGTGCCTACCGTGCCTACCGACTTTGGCACGGTAAAACACGGCAATTTTTAATAAGGGGCCCAACACGGCCCAACACGGATTTTTTTTAAATAGGCACGGCACGGCACGGCACGGCACGGACACGGCACGGCCCATGCCCATCTCTAATACATACCCCAGGGCAGGTTTGGTATGATACAATTTTTTCTGTGTGTTTGTTGTCATGACAACATGTATCACTTTATCAAATAACACAAATATCAGAGCTTCTGATATATTTTAGTTCTATTTGACAGCTTCGCACTCTTTGATATGCTCACAGAAGGACTGTGAATTGCAGTAGAATTTAACATGCTATTAATAGCACAAGGATTAAGTAAACGTAATATTTAACAATACTCTAGTGACTAGAGTCTGGTCCATTGAGTTTCTGCAGAAAAGCTTCAAGGTGTCACTTTTTTCCCCATAAATAAACTTTTTTACTTAACTTTAATATACAGATACGTAAGTATTATAATTATAGTTTAGGGTCTCATTAATTTAGTGACTGCTTGGGGATTTCTATTATTATATGAATCCAGCTCAAGGGCTACTTACGGCAGAAATGAATTAATTCCCCTTCACACATCAGAATGCCAGTTGCCAGGCTCACCTGTAAGTGGCCTCGACTTTGCTCTGCTTAAGTATTAATGTATCAAAGTAGGCAGGTCAGAGCTGCTAATTCCACGAGTAACGAGTGTCCAGGAGTGTCGATGCCCGTGGCAAAAGTTTCGACAGAAGAACAGAGTGTTAGAGAAAGGAGGACGCAGAGGAGGTGGGTGTGTGAGAGAGACAAATGTTGGCTAACTGGTCGACTGGTCAACTGGCTGACTGCTTGACTGTCTGGCTGGCTGGTTGACTATGTCTATGTGAACCTGTGGACCTGGTTTATAAAGCAAGTACATTTCGTATACAAAAACTGAATAGGGCTACTTGAGCGCGAAGCAAACGATAGGCAAGGCGGGATAGGCAGCAGGAAGGGAGGCGGGAGCGGGGGGATGTGTGTGTCAGAGTTGACCAGCAGCCGTGTAGGGGCAACATGGCATCCATTTGGTTATTTGCCAGGCCAGCCGCACTTCAAAACATTTTTACAACCCATGCACAAACACAACAGCAACAACAATAGCGGGTCTTTATTCAGTAAAGGAGGGGCAGAGAAGGGGGAGGGGGCGGAAGGGGCGTGGTCTGGGAATATGAAAGAAATGTTGCTACAATAACCAAAATGCACTGAACTGCAAAACATACAACTTCACGGTTATTTTCTCTTTAGTTAGCTGTAATTTTTTTTCTACTCTAGCACAGGACAGCCGTCGCTTAGATAAAGTACAAACGATAGATAGGGAAGGGGGCACCGGGTTAGGGTTGGGTTTGGGTTTGGGGTGCCCAGTCGCCCCTTGTGGGTGGGCGTATCAACTGACCCAGCGTCCACTTAACAAATATCAACTAAAATGGCTTTATACGTTGAGATAATAAAAATCCAGCTGCATCTGCAGCATGAGTTCCAATTCCAAGAGGATACCAGCTCCTTTCTCCTAAATTTAAACCTTACTATGTCCGCCTGAGGATTGGTTGCCCTGTGCACTGGGCATTGGTTGCACTTGAGAACTGGGCGTTGAGTTTGTCCGATTGCCACCAAACGGAATTGTCAGCTTAAACAGCGCATTGAATTTAAAACCCAACAATGAAATCTAATCCACTCAAGGACCTGTCTATTTGGGACAAACAAAAGTGGAACCCCGTCAAATGCTATATTATCTGCTTTAAATACTATATTAATTTACGAAATTGAATAAGTATTATGGTTCGGAAATGTTGGTACCAGAGAGCTGCAACGGGTAAGAAATGTTCGATCAGTATCGAACATTGTCTCGAATCCGTTGTGATTTTTCAGGTACGATTTTTTTGTTTTCGATATATTCGATATATTCAAATGAGTAGAGTTTCGAGTGAGTTGAAATGAAATTAAATTAAATTGAGTGACATGGAATTTACATTATAAAATATATATTTATTAGTTTATACACATTATAAGATACATCGGACTTCTAGTTTTAATTTATTTAATGTTTTTATTTTAGTTTTTAATGTATCACTGCGGACGGCAGACCGGGCTAGTGACGAAAGCAGCACGAAGGGTGCGAAAGGCGACTAGCAATATATACAGGAAGAATGGAAAATTTTCTATGACTGCCCGATCAGGTCGAAAGGCATCAATTTAACTAACAAATGTGAAGACTAAAACTTTTGGTAACCTATATAATCATATATATTCTTCTATTTATAAATAGGTATTTAGCGGGTCTTCTTCTTTTTGCTTGGTTTACAAAACATGGGATCAAAAATTCAGAAAAATTTATAAATTTCAGAAGCCATAATTCATTCAAAGAATTTTTATCTTAAAATTAATGCAAGCTCTGGCTTTAAGCTTAATAAGGAACAAGTTTTTAGAAACGGCAGTTTCAGTTTATACAAGAGGCACAAAACTCAATTTGATGCACTCCACAGAGGTGTTTTTGGCATTTTTGCAAGAAGTTGTAGTCATTCGGGGCCTAATTGAAAATCACACGTTTTTTATATTTGCGTAACGGTTTGACTACTGCCCGAATTCCAATCAAGTCTGTTATTTCGTTCGAAGAGGTTTGTATGAAAAAGTAACCGAAAAACTGACACAAAGTTCATTGGTCGTCACTTCACCGACGCGAAAAATTTAGAAAATCAAAATAAAAAACTTACACGCATCGTATGAACTCGACCTACTGCACAGAACATTATCACTTAATGCTGTGCGAAAAATCAGCAAAAAAAAAGCTTAAGGGCAAAGAGAAAGCCGGGAAAATGTGATCAAGCGTCGTCGAAACGACGACTAATGACTGTCCAGGGTTAATAAGCTTCAACTGGTTATTAAATCTGATGCAACGAAAATATTAACAATTACGGATATTTTATACTTGAAAAATTAAAAATAAAACCAAATCCTTACATAAAATTCTTTAAAAAATTTAAAATGCTTATTTTACGAATTTTATAAGCTTTAAACGTAAAGTAAAATAGAATCAATTGCGAAATTATATTCTTGTTTACGCCAATTTTCGAACCAACAAAAAAATCTAGTCGACACATAATAACCAAAAAATGAATACAATTAAATGTCGACACCTATTCCTCGATGCCATACAAGGCATCTAATAGTCATGTCTATTTGGATCTTAGCTTTTTTGCTTACCGTTTAACAATACGAGTCTTCTCATAGCCGGAAAAAGATTATTCGATTGCTCGTTGGTTAACAATTGCATACGTTTTAATACTCGTACTTTGCCAATGCCCCAAAATAAGCCCAAATTGGCCAATTGAAATTCAAACCAAATTGGCAATTACCTGAGCGGCGTGGTCAATCCGGTAGATGAGGGGAGCTGTGGGGCATGTTATAAAAGTATTAATAAGCATAAAAGTTGCATAAACTCTAATTAAACAAACGGACAGACACACCAACAGAGAGAGAGAGAGAGAGAGAGAGAGAGAAAGGATAAAAGAGAAAGAAATGGAAACATCGCAATTGGAAGCGAGAGAATGTCCTGCGTCCTTCTTCTAGGGCAAAAACCATTGGAGCAGCTGGCACTTCCGCCTCGGCACGTTTACACACACACACACACACACACACACACACACACACACACACACACACACACACACACACACATACACATAGATATTGCCGCCAGAGGGCGCCACTTCGGGCGTCGTTTTGCGCTAATGAACTTATTTCGCATTTTGAATTCAAATGCAGACTCTCGAAATTGGCTTATTACAATCAACTGCCATTAAACAATCGATGTGCGCTAATTGTAAGTAAAGTAACAAAGGGGCAAAAAAGAGGCTTGGCACTGTGCAATTGGGCACGAACAAGGTAATTAATTAATTAAACTTATTCGCAATGCAAATACGAGACACAAAGAACACCTGCAATTAAGCTGCATGCTCTTTTGGCCTTAAACCCGAAATGGCCAAGTCTCTTGTAAGTAGAGCTGAAGCATGTTATTCTCTAGTCTTGTAGACAGTCGAGTCGACCCCTAGTGAATTTCTATATTTAAACTGTAGTCCTTTCCATTATAAATTAATTTGAAGACAGTACCTGCTTAGATCTACCTTTATTGTATTTTGATATCTGTATAATAAGCAGAGCTTGCAAATAACAGTCGACCGTTTTTTTTTTTGCGATCTACTCACGAAAATAACCGAAAAAAACACACACGCTTGCTTTTTGTCTGAGCAGATCAATTCGGTTTTTCTTTTTTTCTTTTCGGTTGAGTTTTCTCAGTTGAACTAATCTAGTAAACTTTTTTTCAATAACAAATTATTGAGAAAAACTGATTGAGTACTCAAAATATGAGAGTCACTAGGTGAACAAAAAATGAAAAACTCAGTTCAAACGGTCATTCACATTTTTCTTATGTTCCACGTTATTTTATGTTATACTTCTTAAAATTTTGAAAAGTTTACCCATAATTAGTGGCATCTTGCCCCCAAGAATAGTATGAATACCCTATTTACTCCCTGTAAACGTAATAAATTCACATACATATATTATAATTATTTATTCTGTGTTAAGCTTCACCACCAATAAAGAGTTTAAATTTTCTCCGCTTAAGGAGAATGAAGCGCTGAAAATGCCCTTTCAACCGATACTTGCGTCGCCGGTGTTGCCAGCACAACTTGTGCGAGCGCACTCAGGTGTGGTGACTGTAGCTTCTTGTCTCTATAAAAATGCAAAATATTATCGGTCAATGGTAAACGACCATTCTTTAAAATGCCGTTTTAAATTTGTTGAGTGCGATCCTGCAAGTTTTACGCCGCATACGGTACACAGGGATTTTTTTTGTTGTGCGTCGAATTTAAAAAATTGTTGCACTTTTTTATTTTGCTCACGGCCCATTTTTCACAAAAATAGTTTATTTGTTAAGAGATGTTTGATTATTGAAAGCAAGTCACAAACTAAAATAAATGAAAAGACTTTTAATTAAAAGACTTTTAAATTGACAGTTTACAACCCGAGCCCTTTGCTTTTTAAAAATTGATTGTGGTTTGAGAATGACCGATTTGTTCAAAAAACTGTGTGAACGGTTCATTTATGACACTTTAAGCAAAGAGTCAGTAAATAACAGTTATTTTTTAACAACAAAAAACGGTCGACTGTTATTTGCAAGCTCTGATAATAAGTAATAATGCATTGAAGAAAACCTACGCCCGAATATTTAACTCCATTTTGTAGTACCTCTGTGGGAAATACACAAAAAAAGTTTAGGAAACAAATTCGCAATGTTTACAATATTAATGCTTCCAACTCTTGACATGAATAGTTATGTTAACAAGGGCAAACCGCTCCCTGCTCGCTTAAGACTCGACTGTAAGATACCCTGTGCCAGTCTCCATAAAATAGAATATTATAATAGAATTAGTAATATGTATGTAAGCATATAGAACATAAATATTTAACGCCGCTGGGAATTCGCTGTATGATATAGTAGTCTGATTTTAACCAAATTTATTCAAAATGTATGGGACCATCCTATATGCATATTCTGTCAGTTTTTCATACTAAGACTTGACTTTCGACTGATCGTTCCTATGCCAGCTATATGATATAGTGGTCTGATCCAATTCAGCAACCTACATACCAAATTTGAAGTCTCTAGCTATTATAGATTCTGAGATCGACGCGTTCAAACAGACGGACAGACAGACGGACATGGCTTAATCGACTAGGCTGTTAATGCTGATGTAGAATATATATACTTACATCACACATACATCACACAAATCTAATATACCCTTTTTGACCATTTTCAATGGGCACAGAGTATAAAAAGTCTGCGTTATCCTTATCAAATCGTGTAAGTAACGTCTGTCTATATCATACTTTGCACACAATCATCGCTCGCTGTTTTGCTTATCATTGTGGACGGTAGTCCACGCTAGTGACGAAAGCAGGAAGAAAGTAAAATTTACTACGACTGTCCGATCATGTCAAATTTTATGTCGAAAACATTTCCATGCCCGAAAATTTCTTATATACAATATTGTGACGAACGATATTAAATTTGTAAATGCCTAAAACAAAGTTTTGCATTCGGCACTGCGTAAAAAAGTCATTGTTTTTAGGAAAGAAAAATCGCGAGCTTTTTGCGCAATGTGCCGAGTGCCAAATTGTTTTTAAAGAATTAGTTATACTCACATATTGAATATCGTTCGTCACAAAATGGCATATAAGTAATTTTGGGGCATGGAAATGTTTTAGTCACTTGACTTTTACCTCGTAAAGATGTTTTTTTTTAGAAGATCTTTATAGTACTCGATTTCAATTATATTTATTTATAAACATACAAATGTTTAAAACAATTTTAAAATTGCGAAAAACACACTCTGGGTCATCACTCTCTTGGTCTTATCATCATCACAGCTCGTTTCAGTGAATATTCACGACCTCGAAACTTGAACCAATTGATGCCCTTGCCGTAGGTGTTATCTTTATATGTGCCCGTCAATTGGCTGTAAGAAATCGATTGTATAGTTTCGGTTCATCAAGAGAGTTTGCTTCTTCTTACCATTCATGACATAACCCATGCCACCAACCACCTGTAAATGCCTCGGCGCAATTTCTTGTCTTATCCGAATCGTGATCCCGATCAAATGTGGTAAATTTTTGCTTAAGGTGATACCTTAACGAATCCCCAGCAGTGCCAGTTGCATTTCCCAGCTTGTTTAGGATGTATGATTCCAGTTCATCGCCTATTGCAAACTCCGAATACATTTCATACCTCACATCGCCCGTAAAGTCCTCGAGGAGAACAATCAATTCCTGACTCTGATCTGTGGTGAGTGCATGTATTTTGTCGAGACCCAGAAAGAACTCGCCTTCAATATTCCCAAAGCCATTTTTGAAATCTGTCCAATTGCGGTAAAAGTTCTCACTTCCATCCGTTCTCCTCAAAATGATTGTCCAGCTGCCTTCTCGAGTTTCCGCATCGCAGGCAACTTTAAAAGGTTGATTACTAAAACTGGGAATGAGAATTTCAAAGACTCCACTGAGGTTGTTTCGTCCATACGATCTTCCCAACTTAAATTGATCGATTTTTCTCATTATTACATCCAATACATTCCGTTGTGATTCGTGCTCTGATCTAAATGAAGATTTTTTGTTGGTATACAAATTGTTTAGCTTTTGGAAATACTCACTTTAACTTCTGTATTTCCGCATTGAGTATATTAATTGCCTTAGTCACATTAAATTCAGAAATTTCAGTACACTCAAAGCACAAATTGAATATATTCAATATTATGATAATGTAGCTTATTTTTAGCAACATCTCGGACACTGCGTCTGGGCGAAGACTGAGCTGAGATTTAAATAATACGAATTCTTATTGCCAATTGCAAACAATTCTTCTCACCGATTTAAACCAAATTCGATCAAAATGTACTATAAGACATGGAATATTCCCAATCTGCGCAGACTCGAATCGAATCGAATGACACGTTAATCATCAATATCCGTCTAGTAGTTCAAAAGATAATTAAATTTGAATTGTTTTGTTTTTTTAATAATTTATATGTTACAATTAATATTGTTTGTCACAAAATTGGATATCAGACATTTTGGGGCATGGAAATGTTTTCGTCACTAGATTTTTGCACCGAATGAGATAAGGACATAAAAATATCAAAATGGAAAGCTTGATTGAATTTAATTTAATTGCTCAAAACAAATTTTCACGATATTCTTGCAGAATATGAAAGCTTAGCCATAATTGACTTCCGAGGGAGCTCATCAGTGTGTCAAATGGACAGCTCGATCAAAGGGAAAGCTGATTTTGCCAGAAACACAAAAGCCGTTGACAATAGATAAACCTTTGACTTAACTCCCCCCACTCTTCGACCCCCGCCACACTCCTGCACACGGCTGCAGTTCCTCTCCAGCTGCATCTAGACAATGGCCAAGTTCTGAGTGAGGCGGACATGTGTGTGCTGCTATTGGCGTCGCAAGTGGGCGTTTAGGGGCGTGGCTGGCTTGTAATAACTCACGCCTTTTGACACAGATTAAACCGGCATAAAGACAATGCCAGATAGCAAGCAAAGAAGCAGAGTGAGAGAGTGATAGAGAGGGGGGAAAGAGCTAGAGGAAGGCAGACGACAAAAAGGGAACACGGCAATGAGAACGTTGACGATGACGAGAACAAAAGCAAACTTGGTCAAAGGATTTTATGACCCTTCTCGGTAAGTGTATGTAAATGTGTATGTGTATGTGCATGTGTATGTGTGTGTCCATGTGAATGTGAGAAAGTATGTATGTATGTGTTTGCAGCTTGTGTAAATGTTATCCTTTATTGTTTGCCAGACTCCGGCATGCAGCCTGCACATGTCACTAGGCGAGACTACTCCAGAGTTGCCCTTCCCGACGCTTGGCTTCGGGAGCCTCGCTGCATTCATTGTAAGTGACAGCTTCCATTGTCCTGCGAGTGCAGCAACTTCTGCCGCGTTTGCCGGATGCATTTTTCGGCTTTTTCAACGTCATGTTGTGCACGCCCGTCGAACTAACTGGATAAAGTATAAAGTATATCCAGCCATGAGTCAAAACTGCAGCTCCAGCTCCAGTTCCAGATCCAGATCTCATAAATATCTGGCAGCTCATGTATAATCGACCCCACACACAGTGGGAGAATTGCATGATCAACCGTAGAAAATTAAAGTTTGAAAATTCTCCAAAACCTCCAAAGCCTCTAACCTAATTACGTAAGTCCATACGTTTTTATTTGATAAATTAGCCATAATTGTCAGCTGCGTGCTTTTGAACACAACACATGGTAAATCAAGTCTTTAGATCAGTACTTCACAAATCTTGCAATCGTGCCTAAAATCAACTTTTCACACTAACATATAATATTTTTTATGTATTAGGTTCTTTGTATGTATTGTGTTAAACATTTTAAAACTGAAAATTTTGTTTAGAGGTAGGGCAAGTTCCGTATGCAAAGCAAGACATATCTTATATATATATATATATATTTTTTCAATGGTTTCCTAATGGGGGAAAATTCCTAAAAACTCTTAATAATATTGAAGAAATCATTATAATATGTTATAAGTAACTACTTTCGTTAAAGCCCGCTCCCACGAGCCGTTTTTCACCATTCACAAAATTCGCATCGCGTTCACATTACATGATCGATGACAAACCGAAGCTCTAAAATTTCGAGTGTTCACTCGAGACCAACGATTTATTAACGTAAAGTGACGGTCGGAAACCGACCGTCTAAACGGGGCTTAAAGCGTCGGTGAAAAGCCGATGCTCACCGATGGAAATAGAACACGTTCTATTCCATCTGTTTTTTTCGTCGGTGAAACCGTGGCAATAACATCAATACGTTAACATAGCACCTTTTTTGGTATTTTTTGTGCTTTTCGGTAAAAAAAAAAAGTGTTTGCGAATTTAAATTGTGTTGAGTGTGACCAGCTTCCGTGAAAAACAAAAACCGATTTGATTTTGTTGTGAACACCGATGCGAATTGTGTAAATGGGTAAATTCACCGTCGGTAAAAAAGTGTCGGTGAAAAACGGCTCGTGGGAACGGGCTTTTACTCTTAAAAAGCCAACTTACCCACTGTGCGTCAGTTGACTCTTCACGAAAGAAAGCCAACAGTTTTTATTTCGAGCGTTATTAGTAAACACATAAACTTAATTCATGCAATGCTGCAGCAAAGTATTTGCCGGGTAATCGCATATCAAGCCAGTGCCTCACAATTTATTCAATAATATTCATATCCAAATAAATGCACTTGATCAAACAAAATTATAACAACGAATAGTGATTAGCCCATAAACATATCTAATCACGTTACACACTTTACAAGCATTATTTCCTGACTCGAGTCACATTCTCGTATGAGAACCAAGAATGTGCAGATCTGTTCCAATTTTCACTTCTTTTCAATTATCAATTTAACAACTTTGAATTTTCTATAAATTTCCGACGCATAAACCTACCAATTGTCCTTTTTTGTTGTGATGCTGAAAACTTTCCGGCATAACAGTGCTGTAAAAAGTTAAGAGCAAATGAGCTGCTTGTGCAGATAGATTTGACAAGAGTTATAATTTTAAAACAATTCTTAAATAAATATGAAACATTTTCGAATGCTTTTGCAAGCTTTGGCATTGGTCTTTAAGCTTCCCATGGCAGTCAAGCTTGTAGGGATATCAATTGCATTAAATTAAACACAAGTTGACGAAAACTTATTATAGATTAAATTATAAGACCTGGCTAGAAGGTATGCAAAGCATTCTACTGATCTTTAGTTCATAAATAAATGACGTCATTATAAATATATTGTAGATGTCTTGGAAAGGGTATTTATTTGTTGGCAGCCAGAAGAAAAGTGTTTGTTCTTGTTTTTCGGTTGTTATGCCCGATGTATGCAATGTGTGCAATGTTTGTTATTAATTAAATAGATGAATGAGTCTAGGTTTTTATTGTTGTTGCTGAAGCTGCTGACTCTAGAGTTGTTGTTGTTTTTGTAGTCGTTGTTGCTGTCTCAGTAAACACAGAACCACAACGCACAGTAGTTGTACAATAAATAAAATAGAGTTGAATGACTTGCATGCTTTTGACAAACACAGAAACACTCACCCATACAGCCGAAAACATACACACACACACACACAAACACACACACTTCACACACAAATGGGACAAAGACAGTTGTATAGGGCTTGGTTTGGTTTTAAGCAATATGTCAAGGCAATTTCAACTGCAGCTCGCGCTACTGACCCAACTCGATGCCAAAGCAAACTTGGCTAACGACTACAATAACAACAACTACAATATTTGTTTTGTTCTTCGACTACTGCGGGGCTACAGTGCGTATGCGCAATATATTTGAAATCAAATTTATGACCAGCAACATTACAAATGATGCGCCGCTTCGTTCACAGCTCGAATAAAGCTTCGTATTTATTTGCTTTCCATTTGGCAAAGCTCAAGTTATCATTCAACAAACGAGCTCAGAGCTTGACAGATGGAAATGTATTTAAAGTAACGGAAAACCGAACTAAGGATTAGTGAAATTCCTTAAGAGATGCATTAAGAGATGACTAAATATGAATAGGAAACTAGAGAAAAATTATTTCAAATTTATGTTGAGCAAATTAATTTTTTATCAAAATAGGAAAATAAATTAAATATCATGGATTAAAACCGAAACGAGTATCGGCTTCAGTTACGGTTTCGGTTATGTTCGCATTTAGGTTTTCGGTGATCGGTTACGCAAAATCTTTCAATAAAGGTTTCGTAACGATGAACCGGTTTTTGTATGTTTCGGTTTTGAAATACCGCTATGGTTTTGGTGCACAAAAAAAAATGTATTTGCAAAAATATAATTATATTAATAATAATAATTAAAAAGGCATTACTTTCTTAATGTTTTATTCACACACTTTTTCACATATTCTTCAGTTTGATGTAGCTTAGTTACATGTTAACAATCTTGATATTTCATTTTACAAATTAATTAAATTTTTGCCTAATCAGTGCTATGAAAATTCGATCATGAAAATCACAAATAAAAATTCAAAATTGAACATAAGAAAATTAATATCAAAAATTAATATTAAAAACAAAAAATAATTTTTTTTTTATGTATGAAAACCGAACTTTACTCTTATAAATGAAACGGTTACTAAACGGTTATTTCTGCTTAAAAAGTTTCGGTTTTAAAGTTTTGGTCAAATGAATATTTTTTTTTCGGTTACGGTTTCAGTTACGGTTTTAAATTGCAATCGGTTTTTACCGGTTAAAGGTTATGGTTTCGGTTAGGGGTTTAATTCCTGTTAAACATAAATTTAAATTTATAGTAAAAAGTGAAATAAGTTAAATATGTTAAAGAAAAAATTTGCTTTTTTCTTAACATTTAAGATTATGATAACAAAAAATGATATTAGAGGTAATAAAAAAGCACGAAGTAATCTCAATCTTTCATGAACTCTTAAATTAAATAATTTCGATAAGAATTTTTCTTAAGTTTGTATTTTCGAAAATTATTATTTTATCCCAAACAATGAATTTCATATGGGAAGTTGGAAATATGTTAATATAATAAAAAATTTTAATATATAATTTTTTAATATACTATAGGTAAAACAAATTTAATTGGTTAAGTATAAAAAGGAAGAGAAATCGTTAAGTATTTCCAGTTTATGTTGAACGCTCGGATAACCTAAGCTAAAAAGCTGAAAACAATATTAAAATAGAGTATTTAATTTTCATAATAAATAAAATAGTACTTTGTTTTTCTGTATTTGTTGCAACATTACATTTGTTGTTACCTTTGCTTTGCGCTTTTGTCGCACTTTTGCTGTAGCCGTAGCATAACATAACATAAATTTGCCTCTAAATGCATAGAATAAAGGGAAAATTCTATGCATTTTATATGACGCGACTGCCAGTGGCCATATACTCCAGCTCCAACTCCCTTCCTGCTCCTGCTCCTGCTCTGTGCTCTTCTCTACGGTATAACTAGAAGCAGATCTATGTTGCATTTGGTGCAAAATGCATTCAGGCATCTTTGAACATGCCGTAACGCAGATACTCCCACATCTGGTTACATGACAACTCTCGTCACTGGCATTTGCAATGCTCTGGCTCTGTTAGTGCCACCTTCCCCCCACACCAAATGCTCCCTTATCCAAATGTGCACTCAGCACGCGCTCATTTGATTCGAAAAAGGGGAAAAAAAGAAGAGTTCAACATGTAAATAGGTTGGATGCGAGCACAGTAACTGGCAACTAGGGATAGAAACTGGTTATCCTGCGTGGTTGGTGGTCCACATGCATAAAACATGTAGCGCCCTCCAGAGATGGCGAATTTGTCAGCATGCACAAGGTGCGTGTCCTGCGTGTCCTGCCAATTCTCGAACGATTCGCAAAGTGTACAAGGAACTAGAGGCGAGTGCCACTTCCACTTCCGTCTCGTTTTCAATAAAAACTCACAAAACAATTTTAATAAACAAAAGAAATAATTTTCAATGCACTTTGCTATGTACTCATTGTTGTTGCCGGAGGAAAGCAACAAATAGCCAAGCGAGACACATGCGCCCACATTTTTGATATTCCCAGAAAGACACACAAACCCAGAGCCACAGTGGAAGACAGGACCCTGAGGAGACAAAGGCAACACAGGGGCGACTACGTTTCACATAGTTGCCAGCAAAAGTTGCTTTCGAGTCTCCCCGTTCATGAAAAACTTTAAGTGCCAGTCAAACCAACACAATAAATACAACAAATAAAATGGAAAAACGACAAAATACTGTAAAAATGTGTAAATAAAGGATACAATATATTTAGATGACCTCTAGCATACACTGTAGATCAAGATGAGAAGATTGATAACAATAGTAGTGTGAAACATTTTCTAAAATACATTAAAAATTAATTTTATTATCTTACTTTAGTCAGTAATCATATTCATGATGTTTGAATGATAAGTATTTCGATAAATAACTGAAGATGATTTATTAAACTCAAGCAGTAATAACACGTGTTAAATTGATCTTGTAAACCATATTTTCCATGGAAAATTTGTAATGACCTTTATATGGGCCTTACCATCTTTGAGATCCTTTCTGATGTAAATAAGTAAATAAATTTATTAATTAACAATAATCGGGACTGACCTTTCGATAGACAGCTATTGAACTGCTTGACCATTGTCACTTTGGCCTTAAGGTAAGATACGAGCGTAAAAGTTGTAGATAAAAAAGTTTAATTATAATATTTATAATTGTCCCTCTACTTGAGGCTATGCACATCTAAAATATGGACTTAAGTCATTATTTTAAAAAATAAACAATTTATGGAATGCTTACATGATTTAAGTACATACTAAAAACATAATTCTAAAATTCTGAATTAAGGTTTGTGTTTTTTACAAAATATATAAGCTATTTTTTATTTCTTTATAGACCTTGAAAAAGTTAATTGAAAAAGTAGTTTACTTATTTATTTATTGACTAATTGAAAAGTATTTACAGGGGTGGTCAAAAGTATTTACACAACACTTAAAGTTAAATGTGCTCATAATTTGAACTTACTTCATGTTTGTTTCGGTATCAATGGAAAGGTCACTTAAATTCCGTTTGAATAATACAATAGTTTCCTTAACCCATTAAGTACCCATTGAATATTTCGAATTTATCATGTCATTCAGCAGGTGCTGGCACTGATTACTGATCCATTAGTAATCGATTGGGTTTTTCGGGGTCTCCCAATAAAAGAAGTTGAAAGTGTTTTACATACCAATAGCTAATATGCTTTCCACGCATTCGGTAAACCGTTTCCTCCCCCGCTGCCCGAACTGTCGCCCTATGAGACGGCATTGAAAAAAATTACCGAACTATGGGAAGCTGCTTCGACATTGCTTCGGTTGGATTGCAGGGGTCGGAGTTCAGAGGGATTGGTAGTTTCAACTAGTTCTGTTTCGAAATTGGCTTATTTGGTATTTTTATGCGCCCGACACACACACACACACATACACACACAGATACACACATTCATATACAGGGTGTCCTTGTACTGTTGGCCTTTGTTTTGTAATTGTTTTGAAAAGGGTTGGGCAACAGTAGGCGGTAAAAGTTAACGTCGCTGTCGTTGTTATTGTTGCAGTTGCATGAGAAAGGGGCAAGAGGAGGGGCAACAAAAGGAGGAGGAGGAGGAGGAGGAGGAGCAGCAGCAACAGAAGGACGACGTCGTGGACGCGCACAACGACATTAGCGGCAACTGTTTTGAGTGCTCCTTCCGTTGTCGGTCCATTCTTTATAGTCGAGTACTACTACCCCCTCCCCCGCCCCAATGGTTTTTCCCTCCCCTACTCCCTCGTCTGTCCTAGCATCCTTCCGTCCCGCTCGTCTGCTGGCTTTCAAGTGGCATTCGAGTGGCAGCCATTGTGCACATTATGACGGAACTTTGTGTCGCAAAATGCAAATATTTGAAAGGTAATTGAATTTGAACTTTCCCGCTCGAGGTTGCCCATTGTTCTCCCGGCGCTGTTGTGTTAGTTGTGTTCAGGTTTGAGTTTGGGCTCGGGATTGGGATTGGTTTGCTTTCATTTGGTTTGCTACCAAAGCCAGGGCCATGGTTTACCTTTAAAGTTTCGATAGCGCGCTTAAAGCGCTTCCCTCAAATATTTGCCAATCGGTTTACATGCTTTATTTACATGAGCCAAATGGTCAACACGACTGCACAACAAACCAAACTGAAATGCTCTCTCTCTCTCTCTCTCTCTCTCACTCTCAACCCCTATCTCTCTCTGTCTCGCTCTCGTTCTGTGTTTGCCAAGCAAATTATACTGAATCCAACACTGGCAACAACAATAACAATTGGCATATTTTCGAGTCCAAGGGCAACAGCAATTTTCAATGGCATAAAATGAGCATGCAATCGCCACGCCCCCATTGCCCCCACTCCACCCCCTTTCGCCACCCACCGACTGAATGTCAGTCTTTGTCCTGGCCATGCCGCAGGTGCATTGAACAATAAATTCTGTTGAAAATAAACAATTATCTAGACAAGAAAGACTTTGTTTTTGGCATTTCAGGCCTTCGAGTGAGTAAAAAACTCATATTCATGCCTTGGGCTTTGTTTTAGGCTTAAAATTCTGTCAATCCTTAAAGGCAATTCAAGTTTGATAGTCGAACATTATTAAACATATGAAATTAGTTAAATTATTTATTAAATTATTACTCTATTCATTGGCTGACATGCGAAGTTTAATATTATATTCGTAGAGATTGCATGGATTTCGCCGTTAAATCAACACAATGTACATTTTGTTTGTGACGAATTTTCAGTCAAACTAAAATATTAATATTATTTTAGTTCTAGGTTTGGCCATTAGGTTAAATAATAAAGATAG